>VZRJ01003583.1:96352-204086 GCA_013397565.1 Ptilonorhynchus violaceus
TCAGGATCAGGGTCAGGATCAGGATCAGGATCAGGATCAGGATCAGGATCAGGATCAGGGTCAGGGTCAGGGTCAGGATCAGGACACGCTGCCCCAAGGCACTTCTCTGGGAGCTGTTCCTGCCTCTCGGATGTGCCACAGGCTCTCACCAAAATTTTAGGTGAGCATTTCAAGCTTCTCACTGTGCTGGCAGATGGGGAGTGATGTGGTCATTGAAAAAATCTGAATTATTCCTTCTCCTTCTGGGCTGTGGAGCCGTTTGTCTGCATCAGCTTTAAGGCAAAGGGAATGGAAAGGTTGTTTTTAATTTCTATAAATCCAGGAGGAGGCTCAAACTCTACAGGCACTTCAGCCTTTGAGGAGGCTCAGACGTTCTGCACAGCTTGAAATGTTTGGAGCCAATGTAGCATTTAAAGCTTCCAGCCAATTCAGGGCAATTATTGAATGAAAGGTAATACTTTTTCTCCAACAATACGATGGTTAAATTCAAATTGGGGTTTAAATTAGAAGGTGACACCTACTGACTGTCAGTCAATTGGGTGTTTATCTGGAGACTGTTGGCAGGAGATAAAAAATATAAAATATATCTATATATAGCCCAGGTACTGGAGGCTGAAGAGGTTTCTGCGTTTTGTGTAAAGAGAGTAAATACACAGAGAGCCCAAGAATTAATGAAAAATGAAACTGCAGATTTGCTCTCCAGAAAGTGTCTCATTCTCCTAATGGGTATTGATAAAAAAAATCTATTTATTCTACTCTATTAACTACCAAAACTGGACTCTTAGGCTAATATTAAAAAAAGTATAATATTTAACAGAATCATTTGCTTATTTTCTATTCATTTATGGGCTATTTTATCCATAACTGAACTTCTTGGTTCTGTCTGAGCATTTCTAGCACAAAATACCCTCTCAATCTCTCAGAGCTCACGGGCCCATCACAGGGTTTGAGGTGCACCTTCACTCCCGCCCGTGTCCTGCCCCAGAACATTTTCCACATTTGCTCAGAGAGACACAAACTTCTTTCTCTTGGCTAAAAAGCTACAGTTCTCCATGGAAATCCTAATTTAAAATATATAGGGTTGTTAATACACGCTGTAAGACACAAAATACAGACGTTTCATTGGATTAAATAAGAATTTGAAGTCAGATTTTTTTCTACTCCAAGCTGCATTATGAGATCCTCTCAGTGGCTGGAATTACAAGCTGCTCTTACTTTTATAATTTAAGGTTTTTTTCCTCTCATTTCTTCTTGTTGGAGAACTTGCTCGAGTTCTTTCTCTTTGTGTCAGCTGCAGAAGCATAAATTAAAGAGTTTCTGAAATGCTCTTTCTGTAAGAATTTGTAGAAAGTGTTTATTTTGACATTTATGGCAGGAAAAGCTAAAACCACGGGGCTGTGCCAAGGATGTCAACAACTGCAGTAAACATCTGTTTGGAGAGCAGTTGCCACGAGAGTGGAAAGGTTTAATTTCCATGATGAAAGATTCAGGAAAAGGGATCAGAGTGCTGGGACAACCATTTCTAGATCAGAACTCAGAGCAGTCATACTCCAAGGACATGGACAGTTTAATTTCCTGGAGGATTTTGAGCCCTGGAGGAGACGTACAGCTCCATATCTGGTGTAGGCAGTGATTGGTTGATAAAATGCTTATTATTTCTATATTATAAAATGCCGTTGACTTTGGTATTGATCAGCTCCATCCCAGTTTTGACAGAGAGACAGTGCTGGCATTGATTTTGCAATCAGAGCAGAATCACAAAAACCTCTGGAGCGTTCAGAACCTGATTAACATGGGCAGCGCAGATCAGAATTAGCACAAAAGTTCATCTTTAAAGCCATGAATTACTGAAAGTGCCTGGATGGCCTGAGATAGATCAGGGGAAGTACCAACACTGCTTTAAAATGACATTTAACAATTCATGGGGAAAATTCCATGGTTGTCCGTGGGGTACAGTAATAACAATTTAATTACATTTCTGGTGTATTAAATTTGAAATGACTTCAGTGTCATTTTGAACGTGCCCTGCAATAATTGGCAATGGAATTGGAAATACAAACACTTTGCTGTGTTCTGTTACAAGGTGCCACCAAAAACCTTCTGTGCTTCCTGGTAAAGGATTGAACCATCAGAGGTACCTCTGCAGAGCTGAGTTAATTTTCTAGATATTAACCTGCTGAATATCCCAAAGCTGAAATTGTGAATGGAAATGCAGGTGTCTAAAACAACGTTCCAGTTTTCAGTGGAATGCTCTGACTGAGGGTTGGAATTTCTCGAATGGAAGATTTTGGGTTGAGTATCTGGGTTTGCCTTACTCAGGGGTGAGACCTGGAATAAAGCTGATCCCCACACTTAAATAATAAAACATCATTTTGGTAACTCTAAAGAGCCAAGAACTGTTCTAAACCCAGGACACAGCAGCCACTCCTTGGTCCAGTGGGATCATGAACATGATTTCCATGTTAATAACAAATCCATGTTCCGTGGGAATGTTCTCCACACCAGAGGCTGCAGTGTGTAACGAGTGGGGTAAGAAATGGGAGAACTGGGACTAAAGCAGAGAAAAAGCACAAACAGAGGAACAAATAAAAGCAGCCAGAGGCTGGAGCACAGAGAGATTAATAAATGCACACCTTTTGGAATTACTCCCACCTGACAAGAAATCTGAGATGAATGTAACAATTACTCTAAAAAAATAGAATTTCTTTTTTTTTCTGATCTTAAATACAAATCCCTTTTAAAATCTGGGATTTTAGCACTGCAAGGTGGACTAAGCCATTGAGTAGGTTTTTTTTCTGGAGAGTTGGCTGATGATAAGGATTGTCTTCTTTTAAAAGATCTGTTGAGTCTGATAAGAATTCACATTGAGCTGTGCCTTGCTTTGGTGTCTTTGAGCTTTGCATTGAGGATGATAAAAAGACACGAGAATTAAGCTGTCAAAGGAACTCTGCCTTTCTTCTGCTGCTTTCATCTCCAGCTAGGAGAACAATTACCACCAAATGATGCATTAGCTGGACTTTTGTGGTATTTTTAAATAAGTAGTTGAACAAGGATTTTAAAGCTGTTAATTTTGTTAGGGAGATGAATTGATAATTTAACAAATGCGCTTCTCAATTATTAAAGCAGTGGGATTTTTGCTGGGTTTTTGGGGTTTTTCTTGGAGTACTGCACGGATTCATCCAAAACCCTCACACCAGCAGCACGTGTAGGACAGGATGGGGAACACTGCAGTGAAATGGGTGCCTGCAGGGCTTGTGCAAGGAATGCTAAAATCCCCCAGGACAATTTGGGAACGGCATCTGCAAGAGTCTGTCTGCTCTTGCTGCAGCTGAAGGACCCCAAATTGACACTGCCAAAGAGTGAGGCAGCTTCTCCCACGTTCTGTCCCATCCCTGCACACCAGGAGGGTGGAATTCCCTCAGTCTGCTCCAGTGGCACCTGCAGCAGGACCCCTCTCCTTGGGATGTGTCCCGGGGCTGGACAACATTCCAGCAGTGACTCCCAGTTCTCCTTCTCCTCCAGGCCTGGCCTGTGGCTTGGATAGAGTTTTCCCCTGTATTTTTTGTCCTCTAGGCAATTTTTTGTCTTTCAGCTTAAGCTGTTTGTGATCTGTGTCTACTCCTAGCTGCAGCAAAAGTACCCCGCAGCTGGTGAGCAGATGACTGTGGATGTGGAGTTTCATTTCCCACAATTCTAAAACCATCTCCCTGGAAGATTGTGATTATAGAGCTTCTTTTCTCTTTTCTTTTCCCCCCCCCTCCCTGTGTGCAGTGTGTTTCCCACACTTCCATACAGGAATTCAGTAATTTATGGCAGAGATGTTGGGATGAGACGTGTGTGACCTGCTGAGGTCAGGCAGAGTTTGCTGCTCTGGCTGTGGAGTCGATCTCACATCAGACAGGACCTTCCATTGGTCTTATTCCCCATCCTGATGCCTTTGGAATTCCAACTGTCTCATTCCCCCCTCCTGCAGGGCCAGCAGCGCCCTCCTCAATCTTCTCTGCTCACTTCTGTTTCCAGGCTTGTCTTGGCTGTGCAGAGCAGCATTTGTCTTTAAAAACATAAGAACTATGTGTATAAATATGATTTCTAGGAAACAAGTACTCTCCCTTCTGGGATTTACAATTCTCCAAGCTCGTCAGACACTCTGAGTAAGACTTTTGAGTGGAAATGTGAAAACAAATTGCTCACCTGTGCTGTCCTGAACGGAGGGTTAATCGCTGTGGTGTAGAGCAGACTGAGGGAGATGCTGCACATGGATCTCCTCAATTAACCCATGGCTGGGAAGGAAGATTTCTGCAAGGAGCAGAGACTACCTGTCAATTAAATAGCAGGAGTTTCGTGGGGAGGGAGGGTGAAACAACATTCCAAGGAATGCCATAAACACACAGAGAAAACGGTGAAACTGAGGGTTCACCAAAATCCTGCAGGATAAGACAGATGGATAATATCAAATAGCACGGGCAGGTGTTTCTAGGACAGCCTTTGGGTTTGTGAGTACAGTTTTGCATGCTCAGACACTGTCCCTGCATGATTGATTGTCTGGGAGTGTGTGAAGTCACCTGCCAGCAGTGGTTGTCAGAAAAGCATCCAGGAGTGCCTCGGAGGAATGCTCTGGCACACTGAGAGTAAACTGGGAACTAACTGGCACAGCAGCTCACTGAAGGCAAAAACTGGGACAAATCGATGGATAATGGGCCTGTCAGGAGTTACAACTGATGGTGAATAAAGACTTCAGATCTGCCCACCTTTGGGGATGGGATGGGCAAAGATTCTCATGTTTCAAGTTTAATGACCCCTGTGCATAAATTAATCTGATTCCCACCCACTTGGAAAACAGGCAATTTATCCAAGCCTGTCAATGCCCAATATCCCACCTTTTCTCTCTCTTATGAGATGTCTCTTTTTGCACTTCCCTGGCTGTGGAGGATAAACTCCTCATTTTGCAGCATTGGAGAAGCCCCGGGTGCCAATAGGAGCATCCCGAGCTGCCTGCAGCAGGGACAGAAGGCAGGAGGAGTTGTTAGCTCTGATACTGGCAGGGTGACTCCATTGGCATCGATGTTGCTGCCAGACTGGGGGGGTTGGGTTATCTGCCTTATCTGGGGATGCTGGAGATTGTTTCTGAGAAACACTGAGAGAGAAAAAGGAAGAGAAGAGTTGATTGATGATGAAAAATACTTGATTCCCTTAGTAGGTAGCACATGTCACCATCTCTTAGAAGTCCAGAGTTGCTGTTCCACATGTGTATTTTTCCCCTCACAACTGTAGATTTCACTTAGAAGCCTCCCTCATTTACACTTCCTATATTTTTCTTTAGCCCACTCAGTTCGACCCTGAAGTTCAGGGAAAAGTGGGCGTTTTAAAGCATGCACTTAAATTAGGCTTTTAGACCTTTGCAGGCTGCAAGAACTGGGCAAACTTTCAAACACACTCAGCAATCAACTCTAAATTTGTATCAGAGTACTTTGAAATCCTGAAAATTAATGCAGTTACAAACCTTTAATGTTGGTCTAAAAGCCTGATTTTGCCAGTCCTGCGTGGATTTTCTTTTTTAAACAACTTGACTTTAGGATATTAAGTTTTGACACTTGTACTGCAGAGAAAGAAGCAGCAGCTCCCTGAAACTTGAAAAGTGTTGATGCCACTTCAATTTGAAGTTTTGCACTGTCAGAACTCCGTGTATAAATCCAAAATTTCACACTCTTTATGCAATTACTTTGGCAGCATCAAGCACTTGCTTATTGGGATGCTGGGAATGGTGGATATCAGTCCCAAAAATGGGGACCTGAAGGTCCAGGATTATTTTTGCTGCCTGTCAATCAACTTGCCAGGTGAATTGGGCATGATTTGCAACTGGATCCAGTCATGCAAATCTTCCCAGAAGAGACTCTCACATCCAGAGAGCAGCACCAGGGAGGTCTGTACTGGGCAGAACCATGATGAGCATCCTTACCCACGAGCAAAAATTGGGAGGTGATTTTCTAAACCCTTTTAAGACTCAAGTTTTTACCCTGAGCCCTGGATTATTATTATTTCTGTAATTAAAACCCCCCCAGGATAAGGAAAATCGTGAGACATGAGACATGAACAACTATTTTTTGGTGTTTTCTCTCAGAAAAACTTCTATGGCAGTGGCCAGAAAGAGATTTCAGGTTTTCTCTGGAATATATAAATATATATATTGCAAGGCAGCTGGTGTAGAAGCTCAGCCTGATCTTTCCACTGAAGAAATGAATATTAATAGAAGTTCATTTTCATCCTTGAAAACCATAAAGATCTGGACCTGGCAGGTTTTTTCATACCCATAGAAAGTTTGTTATGAAAAGGATCAGAATATTTTCAGAGGAAGCTGTCATCATTTTCACGGGGGGAAAATTCATTCTGCTGAAAAGCAATTACCTCTCGGGGAAAGGAAACCAGTTGGATGGGAAAATGACCACCTATCGAAAATGGATCAGCTTTGGCAGGCTGGCTGAGAGGAAGAATTAGCTGGAGAGAGATGGAAAGCAGGAAAAGAAGGGGCACGGAGGCAGAGAAGAGATGCTTATCAGCACATTTCATTCCTTATCACAGTCACTGCTCTGCAGCCACTTTACCTAAGTAGGGACCAATGAGTTACAATCCCTTTTCCCCTCTTTGGGGACTAAGTTAGTGCTGTAACTCGTCTGCAGGGAGAGCTGTGTGTGCCTTTCCTGCTCTGCTGGAGCCGTGGGAAAACCCTGGGGTATCACAGGCTTGGTGGTCTGGGGAGTTTTTCTTTGCTTTTATTTTTCAGCTTCACCTGTCTAAAAAATTGTTGGTAGCAAGTGTTGGGTTTGATTGAGCTCCTCAGCAAACCCTGGTTCCCTCAGTTCATTCCTCCCAAGCCATTAACTGTGCCTGTCATGTAAACTCGCCACTGAACAAGGCTGCAGCTGCCAATCCCCTGCTGATTTATGGGGCAGAAACGTCTCCTCCCAAGAAAGGCTCGTATTTCTTTGAAGGAAATGATGTGTATTACTTGTCATTTCTCTCCCCGTTGCTTAGATTTGTCTGGGGATTTTTTATCGGGGTTTTTTTAATGGCAAAGGTCAGCAGCCTGCCAAGAAGTGTGATAGAGAAACCAAAGTTGTGTTGTGGGGGGCTTTGAGAGAAGGATCTGTTTGATGATGGGGCCGAGTTTGGGCAGCTCAGGAGGGCAGCTCCCCCGAGAGGGGCAGGAGAGGGAATCCCTTCCCGAGTGGGAAAAGCAGAAGGAACCTCATGTTTCAAGGGATGGGCAGAAAAGGCCAGTAGGAAATGTGTCCCATTCTTCTCTGTCCCCTTTGAGGTTCCGGGGGCTTTCCAGAGAAGAGCCCTTCCCCCTCCCTGGGGTCCCTCTGCGCCCCCTGCCCCAGCCCCCTCCTGCCCCTGTGGGAAGCTGGGAATAACCCCAGAGCAACTCTTTGGGACTCATTTGTAATTTTGCCAAGCACAAAAATCAGAGGCAAAACTTAAGGAACATCTCTGTGCTGCAGCCTCTGCCCTAATGAATCCCCCTCCTCTTCAAATCCCCCTTCAATGGAGCGAGGAACATCTTCTGCAGGTGGATTGGTGGAGGTGCTGCCACACTGAGACTCCATTTCCTCCCCATTTCAGTGGGATTACCCCAAGCTGTAGCACAGAAAGGTTTCTTTGCTGAGAAGCAAGGAAAATTATGGAATATATGGGTGATTTGAGGCTTTTTATCTGCTCTGCTGATAAGATTAAGAAATTACCATGTGCAATCAACTGTTCTAAGTATTGGGGCTTCTGTTGAGAACCTCCTCAGCTCCTCTGTGAATAACTCACAGATTCCACAGTTTTATATCTTGGATTTCAGTGTTCCCAAAGTCTGAGTGAGGTACTGTGAATGGGCATCACAGAAAAGCTCAGGTGGATGAAGTATTTCTGCAAATGAAAGCAAAAGAATGTCTAAGAATGGGCAAAATTCCATAGTAAATATTTACTAATTTAATTGAGCTGAGCTTTAGTAATTATTATCATTAAACCAAGTGCTTGTGGGATTAGAGTCAATCATTCAACCTTATTTACTGTTCCTCCATTTTACTCTGACCACTGCATTGGATACATCCTTAACATTAGATATTTTATATGATTTTTAATAGTTTCAGTGAGCAAACTCTTCTTCTGTTTATATATTCACATCATTCCTAAGACTGGCTCTCAACACGAGTCAAACCATTCCCCCTCCCCATCCCCAGGAGAGAACAGCCCAAATAATCCACACAATTCACATTCCTTCAGGAAATGCAAATGGCTGAGCTCATGAATATTCCAGGGTGCGTCCCTGTCACCCAGAGCGTTGTCATGCTGGGTGTCTGCAGCATCAGGGTGTGCAGTGAACAGTGGCGAGCATATGTTCCCTGCGCTCCTCTGAACAATTCCTGAAGTGGGAACACCTGGCATGCTTGGAAATGGGGGTGCAGAGGAATCGTTTCCTTTTGTCGCCTGCGCTTCTGAAATTTAAAGCTGCGTCCCAGCTGTAGCCACGTTTTTAACTGTAGGAAGATGTATTAAAAAAAAAAGGTTTTGAAGATTTATTGTTTAATGAATGAAAATATATTCCTTTCCACTTGTGGCAGAAGTTGCTCAAAGAGCTTCGTGGGCTGCACTCAGAAGTGAAGACAAAAGCAATACCTTGTATTTGCAATATTTTGCTGCTATCAAATCTTTTTAATTGCTCTTCATGTTGCCTAAGTCGTGGATGAGGGTAATGGTCACGTGGGATATTGGGAAAGAATTCATCCCTGTGAGGGTGGGGAGGCCTCGGCACAGATTCCCAGAGAAGCCGTGGCTGCCCCATCCCTGGAAGTGTCCAAGGCCGGGTTGGACGGGGCTTGGAGCAGCCTGGGATAGTGGAAGGTGTCCCTGCCCATGGCAGGGGTGGAATGGGATGAGCTTTAAGGTCCCTTCCAACCAACCCATTCCAGGATTCTGTGATTGTTGTTTTTAAAGCTAAACCACGGCAGCTCTGAGGGAAATGCCTCGATGTGTTTCCCCTAAAGAAGGGTGTTTGGAAAGGATTGCTTGAAATGTTTTTGGTGTTCTCTTGGCTGAGAACAGGGTCATGCACAGAACAGACTTGATAAAACAGATTTCATAAAATTAAATGGCCTTGCTGGACACCCAGCTTAACCTGGCACAGCCCAGCACCGGAATCCTCCCCTGGCTGTCTCTCCTCCCAAGAGCTCAACAAAATGACATTGTGGAAAAGGATGAGGAGCTCTCCATGAGGATCCATCCCAGTCTGTCGCCATCAGGCCTGTCCTGGTGCCAGCCCTTCCCTGCCAGCAGGACCTGGGCACTGCCAGCTCGGGCAGCACCTCCCTGCCCTGGCTGCTCCAAACCAACCATCCCATGGCCCATTCCCCAGGCTTCCTGGCCGCTGGCAATGCCACTCCGCATGTGCTGCCTGCTGCTCCAGCTTCAGAGGGCTTGGATTTGCCGAGCCCTCTTTGCCCAGGCAGCCTTTAGTGGGTGACCAGCTCAGAGCAGCTGAGTATTCCAGCAAAAAATGGTGGGAGAAGTTCAGTGTGGAAAGCAGCAGTGTTGTTATGGCTGCTGCTGGCTCCTCCTGAGACACAATCAAATATAAAAATGTGCTTAGCACACTTTGCACAGCCCGTGTGACTCCTGTCTGGCGGGGAGCGGTGCCAGGGGGTCACGGATGCTCAAACGCCTTCCACGAGCGGAGCGACCCCCTCGGATAACGGCAACAACCAACTGATTCCAGCGTGCAGCAAATCCAATAAATCTGATGGAACACACACTGCCAGGCTGTGCTCTGCTTCACAACGGGGCAGTGGTTGGACGCTGCCAAACGGATTTTGGGTTCCCCCGACGCAAAATGACACGAAATCTGTTCCTAATTTTGTTAAGGAGAGAACTGCTCCAAATAAAACACGGGGTGGTTTTCCTCAAGCTGTTTCTGCCTTGTAACCTCGGGAAAGTGTTTTTAATGGAGTGGGAAATACACTGGGAGCTCGTGGTTAAAAGCTCTCTTACCTTTTATTGGGGTTTGGGTTTGGTTTTGGCTCGGGGAGGAGAAACAGAGCAAACCACAACCAATACTTTGTTTTTATGGGAACACCAGGATGAGTGGATTTGTGGGATCATTCCTGTGTAAGAGAGAGCCATGAACACAGAAAGATGGGCCTGTAAGGAATTCTTTTTTTCTGTACAGAATTACAAAGTTTAGCCTAAACCACTCCTCTGGGTTCTCCAGGTTCTCCTGTGTGTGTGTTTAGTGCTGATTCTGGGTTTGATTTGGATCCAAGAATCATTTTCTTCCAAAAATTCTTTGGCTTCCCATTTTCCTCTTCATAGATTTCCTTGACTTGCAGGTATTGATGTAGTAAATTAGACAGTGTGTGACTTTAATTTATTAATTCATGGTTTATGTTTTTAGCATACACTTATGAATTTATGTTTTAATCAACATGATACTGTGCAATGAAGGATGTTACTACTTAAACTTCACATTCATATCCAGAAATTATATTCTCAGCAAACAGCATTAAAATCCTCAGAAACTCATTGATAAAACTACAAGCAGCCCTTATTTTTTCCAAAGGGAAAACATCACAAACTTCTCCTTCTGTTTCTATCCTGTTCTCATCCATGCCTTGATTTATTCCACCATTTCCTTGCTGCTTCCAGCGGGAATACTCTGAAGGATTTGAGGTGTATAAATTCCAACTTGCATGTGAGCTTTGTTAAATCGGTGGTTTGAATGTGAAATTTCATTTCCATTTTAATGCTGTTGGCACCAGCGAAGTTTAATTAAACTTTGCTTCGTTGGGTTTTTATTAAGGACAAGTTTTGCTCCCGAGTTCTGCTGAAGAAGCAGCGACATCAGAAAGGTTTCAAAGACCACGACGAGCAGAGACTAAAGAGGAAAAAACAGATTCTGAGGAGTTCAATAAAATAATCAGATAGAGAAGAACAGCCAGGGCAGCAATTAATAATAATTACAGCATTATTTAATTATCAATTTCTAGCAATGAATATCATCATCTGCCACATATCTTTAATTAAAACTTAATTTTGATGTTCTCTTCTGCAGCCTCACACACACATAATTAACCAGCCTGAGGAAATGCTCATGGTTTGCTTTATCTCATCAGGAGCTGCATTGTTTTCTATTTCAATATTTAAGCAGTATCTTTGAGAGAACTGGAACTTGTTAGATATTTATTTTCTCTCTTTTACTTCATCACCACGGGGTGTGCAGAGGTGCTGTACAAGCCACCAGCACCCTCAGAAGTCACCTGAGTGGGACATTTCACCCAAGCAAAATCCCATTTTCTGACCCTTTTCTGCACTTAATGCCCAGATCCATCACCCTTTTCTCTCTGGTGCGGGAAAGGAGGGAAGAATGAAAATGAAAATCCTTTTGTAATGAAACTGTGGCTTCTCTTTCCCCTCCGTGTGGGTGAAGTGTGGTACAACGGGATTCAAACAGGCCTTTGCTCTTCCATTGTTCCCAAAGTCTTGGGAGTGTTCATCCTTTCGAAAAAGGGAAATTTCGAGTGGTTCCCTTGCCAAAATGACATTTCATTGTTGAAAGGAGCAGCAGAAAAGCTCGTTCTGGGAAGATTTCACAATCTGTTTGATACAATGGAGGGTATTATTTTCTTTAGCTGGTGAAGTGTGCGGCAAGAAACGTTTTCAGAGTAGTAATGTCACCAAAATCCTTAGGAGATTGTAGAGGTTTTTTTTCTTTTTTTTTCTTTTTTTCTTTTTCCTTTTTTCTTTTTTCTTTTTTCTTTTTTTCGTTTTTCCTTTTTCTTTTTTTCTTTTTTCTTTTTTCTTTTTTCATTCTTTTAACAATGAGTCTGCCTCCGGTGAAAAACACTTTAACTAAATAGTTAAGGAAAATCTTCATATGCTCCATTTCTTTTTTCTTTCTGTGGGGAATGGAGGAAACATTTCCTTGGATGAATCCATGCAGCTGGATGTGACCAGGGCTATTTTTCACACATCTTGATTATTGAATTTATCTTTGCAGAATCTGAATGCACTTTATAGGTGCCATAACCCTAATCAATAAGGGATAGAGCCCTGTGACACTGTATAGGAACCATAACCCTAATCCATAAGGGATTGCAGGGGCTTTGGGCACTGAAAACCAGCGAGATCTTGATGTGAGTCAGAAGTGAGAACGGCTGGAGGGGAAAAAAGCCCAAATAAACTCCTTTTTTCTGTCCAGAGATTGCTGTGGGTGTCTTTAGTGCTCAATCCCAGCTGAAGCCTCGGGGCCGGGGCTCCCAGAGCTGAGTGTTCCCAGGGAATAACACCATTTCCTCGAGGGTGTGGAGGCGTTTGCACTCTGTGGATGAAAACCCAGGCAATCCTCTGCTGGTGCTAAATTAATCTGGGCAAGAGAGGGAAAAATGTGCTGCTTGGAGGGGGGCTTTGTGTCCCTCTTTTTTCATTTGTGTCCCTTTTTTGTCATTTGTGAGATGTCTCCTGGATTTATGCAGAAATCAGGCCTTGTGTGAGACCAGATTTTGCCATACTTGAGTCCAAGGGGCATTAATTGCAGCAAACTTCTGGTTTTCAACTGTAAAATTAAAATGAGTGGAACTGCTCGGGCACTTAAATTCAGACTTATATTCGCAGGACGGAGTTTTAAGGTCTGTGTGGGTTATGACCATGTAAACAAACATTCTTTTCCTTTACTGCCAACATAAAGCAGTATTTTATTTCCTCCTATGCTTTCCTGTGCCAGCACAGGAGGGCCATGTGTAAAGCTAAGCTGCCATTTAGGAGAGGTTAAATAACACAGAGCAAAATATTAACCAAGCAGTGGCTTCACTGAGGCAATAAAGAGCCTGCCAGTCTTCCCTCCTGTCCTTCCTGGAGTTCCTAGTTGATGGTTGAGCACTAAAACAATGTTATTTTCCAGGGTTTCTTGTTTAGCTTTGGGGTTTTTTACGATTCTCATTTATACCCTTGCCAGCCATGAGGAGAAAAAGCCAGTTATTCTGTACATTTTTGGTGATGTTCAGGCAAGTGTCAGAGGAGAAATTCAGCGCACAGGCAGCTCGGGCAAGCACACAGGAATGTAAATTTATTGTGTTGCAGCAAAGGTCAACATCGCCTTGTTTGTGGGCTGAAAGGGAAGAACAAGGTGAGTGAAGATTGTAGCAGTTGGAATAAAATACCCTTGGTCTGTTTTTTCTTAAAGAAAATACTTTGAACACAGATGAGGCCCTGACCCCTGAAATCTGCAGCTGCCCCATTTGGGGAGCAGATTTTAATGCTGTGAATTTCAGGCTTTGGCAACACCCACCAGCCTGAACTCTGATTTTCTGTTCATCTCCCAAATTTTGGTTGAGAGGCTGCACAGTTGATTTCCCCAGCTCTGAGTGCCCTGTTTAGGTGGAGGATGTGCGGATCTGCATCCCCACAGCCAACTCCACGTGTGAGTGCAGGGCTGGCTCAGCTGCAGGAGGATCTGCTCAGCTCTTGTACCAGTGAGGAAACCGTGAGGAAACTGTGAGGAAAGCTGTCAGGTTGTTTGCGGCTCTCAGAATTCCTGGGCACAACATTTCCTTGGCACTTTTAGCTCGGAAATCTGCCAGGGGAATCACCACTGCTGCAGCAGCAGAGGGGAGACTGTGGTGCCCAAATTGGATGGGAGATGATACAGAATAAAGAAAATACAGGGATAAAGAACAGGAATAAAGGACAACAGGACAGTGAGGTCCCCTTGGGATGCCACCTCCATCCTCACATGTGCAGGGTGCAGGGAGGGGTGAGCTCGGGGAGCTCCAAGCCCTGGCAGAACCCATTGCAATCGCTCCAAAGGGAGCAAGGAGGGAAGATAACACGAGTCAGCTCCCTTCCAGCCATCTCCAGCCAATCCCACCTCTGGGATTTACCTGGCTGGAGGCTCCCACCCCAGCACACATGGATCCTGCAGCTCCCATTCCAGCCCAAGCAGGATCTGCTTGGAGAAACCAAAGTGATGGACGCCAGTGCCCTATCCAACAATCCTGGTTTAGTTATTGCTCTAATGAAAGAGCAATGAACTCTGGGCTCTCGTGGCACAGCAGAGTCACAAATCACTTCCAAGGATTAGCAGATGTGAGTTAAAGGCAAACAAGGAAAGCTGAAGCTCTCTGGAGGGGATCACGCTGTGCTCAGGGACAAAGGGCACCAGCCCTGGCTGCTGGATGTCCCCTCTGGTGGAGGCTGGATGAGGTTGGGAGCAGAGGGTTCCTTCCTGCTGCCCGGTTCAGCTGGATCACCGGCTCTGTGAGGAGATGAGCTGGAGTGTTTTAATGGGAATGCTGCCTTTTACGAGAGAGGGTTTGAGGGATTGTGTTTCTGGAGTTTCTCTTTCCTTTTTCCTTCTCCATTCATCCCCCTTGATCCCACACTTCAATGGAAATTCCTCTCTATTGAAAAATGGGAAAGGAGGTCAAGGAGGAAATCAGAGCTGGGGGAATGGGGTTGAGTTATTGCAAGCACTGGAGGCTTCCTCAGCAGTAGTAAAACCACACAAAAATGATATAATTTTAACTTTCCCTGTAAGGATGTGGCCTGTGCTTTCATTGCCATCCTTTGAGGATAATGGCACGAGCAGACCGAGGTAATATTTGCAACATTAATGACACAGAGGGTGCTGAATATGTTGCTTTCATGTAATTAAGGGCTCCGTTTGACACGGATTAATGCTCATGTAAATATGGTATATTGGATGTTTTGGCAAATGTTTCCCTGCTCACTCTACATGTTATTTTATGCAGTTTTTAATGAAACCACCCAAAAGTGTTTACAAATCTGCTTCTGGAATGGCAGCTTTTGATGTCTTAATCTCCCCGTGAAGGATGGTTGGCCTTCATCAGGATTCAGGATTTTAAGACTCTTGGATATAATCCCTCTATATAATTTACAAGGAGCTTGAGATAATAAACAAAACCTCCCCTCTGTGGTGTCTCTGAGAACGCTGAGCTTTGTTTGGCTGGGTTTTTTCCCCTTTTTAATCAGAATATTCCTGCAGAGCACAGGGGATGTGCTGAGGTGGAGCTGCACGAATGAGGAGTGGATTCCATTATGGGCTGCAGATGTGCAGAACAATCTGGGAGAAATTGTAGCAGAAACAATAAAGATTTTACACACTGGGAGAGCCTGCAGCTCAGGCTTTATCCCTGACTTTCATGGAGGTGATTTGGGTTTGGAACAGGGATCAGTGCAAGGTCACCAAAGACAAGGGAGGTGGAGTTGGCACTCGGGGCCTCAAACCCAACATGGGCTGGCATTTTCCACCTCACATGAGTAGGGATCAAAAATGTTTATTCAACATGAAATATTTGTTCTTGTGTTACTTCTCTTTGGTAAATTGATTAATTCCACGAGAAAACCCCGTAATTTTGAAATGAAAAGGCAAAACACTTCATTTAGAAGTCAAAACGAAGCATCCCCCAAACGTTCATTTCCCTGTCAAAATTACTTTGTGTGTTCAAAGGGCTGAGGGATTTTGATTGCTCTCAGCTTGTGTTCTCTAAATATTTATCAGTGCTATTCCTATAGTTGTCAATGATTAGTCAGCCCATCATTTCCTCCAACAAAACACTTTAGAATTCAGAATTGCCTTCGAGGATACTTCTAAAAATGCACCTGATCTCTGCATTACATTTGCTTTTGCTCTTCATATTTAAATCTTTGTCAGGAAATGGGGATCTCCACTCCCTGGTTTATTCCCAGGAGTCAGTGCATAGCAGTGGGCAGGTCTTGTCTTTCAAGTTCAGCTTCCAAGTCTATAAATGATGTAATGAATTTATTTAATTTCTTGATCAGTTCTGTGGCCTTCACTGAACTCTTCAGTCGTGGACATCATAACAAAACAAATCATCCCAGCTCTCAAAAATACCAATTTTTACAAACACTTCCTTTCTACTTGACACTCCTTTCGCCTGGGAAAATCAAGATATTAAAATGCACCATTTTAGCTGTAATTTCAGCCAATGAAATCCTGTCTTCTTAACAAGATCTGATCTGATCCATGGATCTGTGCCTGGGATCATGGATTCCTCAAGCAGAGTGGGAGTTTTAAATCTCTTCCCTGAGTTCTCTGTTCAGCTTTATGAACTTCCCGATACAGGCTCGTTATATCCATGTACTACCCTGGTCACATGAGGATTTTGTTGGGAATTTCTCCAGTTGTTTTCTTGCCTGTGGATAACAGAGAACAGATCCAGCTGAGCCTCCCTCAAGAAGTCTTTAATTATAACCAGCAGGGGTTCTCTCTTTACAGCTTCTGTTTCCTTAATAGGTGCCATTATTAAATGAGATTTTCATCCATTTTTTTGGAATTACAAATAAGTGTTGCTAAGGAGCAGCTTAACCAGCAAATGAGGGCATTCATAACTGCTGTGATCATGCATGAAAGGAGCTTTTTCCACAGCCAGGATTTTGAAAAGGATCCACGTAATAACTTGTTTTCTCTGTTTATATCAACTTGAGGTAATTCATTCCTTCTCTCACGAGGAAAGAAAATGATTTCTCCAGTAGTTTTCTCACTGAAGCAGTGAGTTAAGACAGTTCTGCAGATGACTTGACTTTATGTTTTTAAATGCAGAAGAAGGCTGTGATTTTCAAACTTCTGCATGGCAAAATTTTCCTTATTTAAAACCAGGAAATGCATTGCATTTTCTTCTCTTTCCTCACCCACCATTATTTTTGGTGGAAGTTAACTGACAATTATTAAATTTTGTAGCTGTTTGGATCAGCCTATTTAACAGACAAGGATGTATTTTAGCAGGAAAAATAACATTTTAAAACGAGGTTTACACATGGAAATATGTGAGCTTATTTACAGCTGACCAGAGGAGTTTGGGATGAGGGCAATAATGTTCATTTTGCTCCCTGTGATGCCCAATTTGTGACTCTCACCTTGGGAGCATCTCTTAAATATACATAAAATCAGGTTAATAGAACATCTTTTATCTTCCTCCTGAAACATTGATTTAAGTTGATTCCCCACAATTATTTTCCGTCTTTATGAGCCCATATTCAGCTTCTTTTGAGTTCAGGTTGTGATCTTCATTTTTTATTTTAAAACCGAACCTTAGTGATGAAGGAGCCACTTTGGAACGAGGCAGTTGCAAGGCACAAGTGACGCCTTTGGTGTCATAAAATCCCTTTATGTCCCCATCTCCCCTCACTTTGTCTGTTCTGATGGCTCCTCCCTACCTGGAGTTCTTCTGGCTGGAAACTCTCTGGAATCATCTTTAACCCACGCATGAAACTTCATCTGATCAACATGAAAATTCAAGACTTGACATCATTGAGAAATTTTTAAAATTTCAGTACACTGTATTTTCATTTTTGCCTTTTTCCCCCCTACTTTTAAAAAATGTTGGGAAGTTCCTTTTGAGTAGAATCACATTCCTTCCAGTTTGGCAACATTGAAACGTGGAGGATTTGTCAAAACTGTCAGAATTTTTTGAAGAGTTTCAATTTTCATACACAATCACTCCCGCTAAACACAGCTAATTGACACATTTTCAGCTGTCTGTAATTTCGATGGTTTTTTTCACCAACCCCAAAATGTGAGCGAGAAACCCCACCCAGACCCGGAACGGAGCTCCCGTGAATTACTCAGAGCCCCACAAGCAGCAGCTGTTATTTGGATTTGTCTCTGATTTTGGAGGGTGGAGATTTGGAGACGTTCATGGAATGAATTTCTGCCCAACACCTCAGGTGCCTCAACATCTGCAAGGCTGGGTTTAATTCGGGAATCCAGACTGGGGTCCCTTCTGGTGGCAACAAATGGGATGTGTGAAAGTCTGCTCATCCCACAGGCTGGGAAAACTCAGCCCATTCCAAGTGACAACAAATTCTGGGTTAGAAATGATCAAAGCCAGGCAGAGAGAAAAAAAAATCTTTCTATCCATGAAACAGCTCTGGGGAGAGAGATGGAATTTAGTGATGTTTGCAGAGTACAACCAGGCTATTATGAAAAAAATATTCAATTTATTTTTCCTTTTTCTGGAGTGGGAATGTTTGGAGATGGGATGATTGGACTATTCTGTATTATTTTTATGCATATAAAGGCAGATCTGCCTTTCCACCTTCCCCTGCTGCCACCTCAGTAACTGCGTTCAAATCAATCTGACAGGGCTGTGTTAAAGGGCAGGGCGGGCTCCATGATTTTATTTCCTCTTAGGAAGATCAAGTTTTGCAGATTGAGTTCGGATGTGCCTCGAGGAAGGGAACCAAATCAATGGGAGGGGGATGGAGTCAGCCAGGAGGAGGTGGAACACAATCCGTTGTAGGGCACCACAGATGTTGTGCTCCTGCTCCACCAGTGCACAAAGAGTGGGCAAAGCCTTTTCATCTCTGGTGCAGGGACGGCTCCGTGCTCGGTGGGAACTCTGCTTCTGTGTTTGCACTCATTATTTAGCAACGATTTGCAGAAACACTTCTTTGGGTACAAAGAAATCAATGTCAGCAAACAAAATGTTAAAGAGTTCAGCATTTACTGTGGAGCTCCAGCACTATTCAGCCTCCCCGGATGAACCCCAAGGTCCTTTACTCGGGCAAAGCCTCTTTGATCCCAGTGGTGGTTGCTTGAATGAAGATATAATTAAGAAACTTGGGATCTGGGCCTTGAGGTTCAGCTCACCAAGTTGTAAAGACATTTACACAAATGCAGGATTCATGCAGAGACCATTTCACTCAAATCAATTTTAGCTAGGGAAAGCCTTTTCATAGGAAATTCGATTTTTTATTTTTATTTCAGGAAATGAAATGGCAAAACCACCGAAGTTATAATACAAATTAACTTAGGTAGCTTCCAGGCTATAAACTGATGTGCAGCTCTGCAAACAGAAATAGAGGAGGGACATTTTTACATGGGAAGAGCTATCCATCTTTTAGGATCTTGCTTGTTTGCACAGTAATATTGGGCACCTGAACAGGATGTGCATGTAGATAAAAATAGAAGTTTTGTGGGATCAATCCCAAATCCAGGAAAGAAAGATCTGTAATGTAGTTAATATTATAGCATGATGTTTAGAAAAAGAGAGAGAAATATAAAAAAATGAATTGTCTATGGCTGAAATATGTGCAAATGAAAAGTCTGCAGTGGTGGTGACCACTCAGCTCCATGTCTTGGATTCAGGACACAGCATCCCAAAGGATTGGACTGGAAACCTCCTGCCATCCAAACTCCAGGAGGAGAGGAGCGTTTCAGGAGCCAGGCTGGGACTGGGAATCCTCTAAAGGACACTCATTGCCTCCCCTTGCTCCTCCCTGCCCGGGACACAGGGGCTGGGGAGCAGGGCAGGGTGGGAAGCAAAGGATGTTACGTATCCTCTTCTATCCATGCAGCAGCCAGGAAAGCAGGAAGCAAGGCATAGAAGGAAGGAAAAACAAGAAGGACTAAGGTGTGTGCTTGTCTTTTCATGCAGAAAATATGAACAAGTTTTTGCAGGACCTTTCTGCGTATTCTGCAGCCTTCAGGCACGTGAATAATCTGGATAAATTTACTTGTGCTAACAAGGTAGGCCAGTCTTTGCTGTTCCTAACAAAATGTGTGTTTAAAATCAGAAATTTCATCAAAATATGGAAAAAAGTTTAGTTTAAAATTGTTTCAGTGGAGAAAAATGACCTTTTTGTACTTACAGAGTACTTTTCCTGTGTTACTTCGCTGACTTTTAAGCCCCTTCCACCTGGAGAATCCCTGCATAGTTACCTAAATGATTTTGACTATTTTTTTCCCTAATATTTTCTTGGAAAACTTTTAATCCATACAACAACACGATGTCCCGGTGCATCTCTAATTGCACACTTCATCATCCAGATCCCAGAGCTGTGAGGGAAACAGAGGAGACATTTCCCTGTGGGATGAGGGAGGGATCAGCGGCTGGGATGGAGACAGGCAATGAGCTTAAAGCCAGGAGTTTGCCCTGCCCATCTCCTGCCCAAGCACAGGAAATGGCGCTGAGCTGTGAATCCAACAATAAAATGCTTTTCTGCTCCCTTTAACCACCCTGTTTGCAGTTGCCCTCCCAGCCCTGGTTGCACTCCCTGCCCCTCAGTCTATTTATCCTTCAACCGCAGTGGATACGATTTCCATCCTTGATAAAAGAGTTGGAATTATCGATTTAATGAGCACTGTGCTGCTCACTGTAAGTAACTCGAGGGAAAGCCTCTTTGTTGTCCTGCCCGGACCGATTTAGTTCTGCTTTCGGTGTGCTCCAAATCGCTGCCTCCCCGAAGTCAGCGAGCATCGCCGAGGAACCCACGGGTTAGATCCCTTCAGCTGCCGTCAGCCCCTGCAGTGCAGCTCGTGGTTATTTCTCGGGACAGATCTGTGTGTGTCTGGCTGTTTGCACGAGTGCCTTGTTGAGTACTAAAGCAGTCGGGTCCAGACACTGATTTTGGGATTCACTCCAGTGCCGGGGTGAATATATAAATACCGTGCATGAGGTTCCAGCTTCATTTACAGCCCTGCACACCCCCCCAGCTGCCTGGCTGAGATCTCTTCTGCTGCCTCCAGTTCTGGGTTTATTGGCTCTTTGAGCTGAAGCAGAAAACCCCACGCACAAACGGGGTGTTTTTGGAGGGAGAGACCGATGGCTCCCTTTGTACAGAAATCTCTTGCTTCCTCCTCGGCTGATTTTATAAATTACTGCCCACTCTGAGCAGGGTGTTTGTCACTCTCATCCTCAGCAGCCCTTCCCCAACCCGTTGGTAGCTCTGCTTTGCCTCCCCAATTGGTTTAGGCCAAGATTTAAGGCAGGCAGGCACTGCCACTCCTGTAAATCCTCATTTCATTCGTGATGAATTCCCTGGCAGAGCATCCCCGCTCTGCTCCCCGTGTCCCTCCAGCCAAACTGGGTCTGCAGTGGGAAAAGGAGCATGGAATGCCCAGGCCCTACAGGATAATAATACAGGATAATAAGGCATAAGTCACTGCTTCAGAGGGTGGGAAAAGCATATTTCCAGCCACTCCCCCAAACCAAAATGGATCATTTCAAAGTGGATCTGCCTTTCATTTCCCCCATACAGCAGCAGGGTAAGACTTGCTAATGGGTACATGATGCACTTTGTCACCTCTTTTTGTTGTGCTGTCGTTATTTTTCACCATCAATGTGAACACTGGGCCATGGCTGTCTCCAATTAACTGATGAGGAATGACATCCGTGTGAATTGTCCTCATCTCTCCGAATCCAGGATTTTTTTTCCCCGGTAGCCTTCTTTCCTAGACAAGCTAAATTGGAGAGGTGGAATGAATGTTACAGAAATAAATAAAACAGCCACACTGGGTGCTCTCACTGAGCTGATAGATGGGTCTGTGGTGCTTGTATTTCAGGAGGGGTGGGGGAGGTAAATGCTGCCTACCCCATCATCTGGAAAAATAATGTGAGTGCACGGCAGGAAAGAGCTCTGACAGCATAAAAACATCTGAAAGTAAAATGAAACCTGGTGTTTTCTCCGGCTTTTTCAAAATAGGAAGGATTTTAAAAGTGGTATTGGACAAAGTTTATCTCCATTCAGAGTTAATGGGTGGAGTGTATCCATATTTATATGAAATTATTTGTATCTATTCATAACATGTTGGTACAAAATAATACCAGTTTATTGGTGATGGTTCTGATTAGTGCAGCTTCATGTTTACCTAAAGCCTGAATAGAACCTGGGTTTAGAGGTGGAATATTTCAAATGGATTTCAATCCAAGTAAGCAAGAGAAAAAGGGGAACAGAAAGAAATGAAGAAGCTGAAAAGGAGATGTGGAAATTCAATTTCCTTCCTCCAGCTGCTCCTCCCAGGAGGACACTGAGTCCCCTTGGTCCAGGTTATAAAGGAAAGGGTGGAGAGTGCCAGGCTTTGAGCAGGTCCTGGGCAGCCATGGGTGTCAGGCATCCATAGGAAAAGGGGGAAACCACCTCCAGTTCCACCAGGAGAGGTTCAGGTCGGATAATAGGAAAAATTTCTTTCTCAAAGTGTGGTTAAGCGTTGGAACAGACTCCCCAGGGAAGTGATGGAGTCACCATCCCTGGAGGTGTCAAGAAATGAGCAGAAGTGGCACTTTTCCTGGGTTGCAATATGGGAATTGTCTGGCTCTGTGAGTGTGCAAAACCAGACCCCAACAGGAATTTAAACACAAATTTTCCTCTGCCCCCTTTCGCCCTGTCCAAACCCAAGTTAAAGTCGGCCTAAGCTCTGGAGGAAAATTTTCTTCTGCCTCTTTTTATATTTACAAATTAAACATCCAGAAGAGAAGTCACATTTATTTGCAACTAAAATACCATCTGCTTGTGTGTGGGAAAAAAATTGCCAAGTCATATGGAGTCGGGGTTAAACCACTACATTTAATTATCAAAAACGTAAAAGAGCAATTCACGTCTGGGAGCGGCGAATTTCAGCAGAGCTCAAGATTTGATTTTATGCCATTTCTTGCAAGTTCAGCGTGTGGGTTTCTCCCAAATCCAGTGTATCATTTGGTGAGATGCTGCATTCATGGAGCATAACAAAACGTGGCTTGTCACAGCCCTATTGTGGCTGCTCATGCACTCTGGGAAGTTTCCTGTAATTGCAGCATTCCTGCTTTGGTGTCCTTCACCAGTGCCATATAACTCAGTTTAGATACCAAACTCATCTGGGGAAATCAAATTCTAGTTTGGTTGTTTTCCCCACTTTTATTCCATTAAGAAAATGTGTTCTACGCCTGGCCCGATATTGTGGTTGGCCTGAATTGATTGGAATTCATTTCCTTGTTATTCCATTACGTGAAAAATGTATCACTTATGCTTTTCCCAGCCTGGTTTCTTACAGACAGACACGATGCTGGCCTGACAAATAATTTCTTTATGGGAAGACAAAAAGAAAAGTTGTTCCTGTACTTAGCAGATGTTCTTGGCTCTGATCAGAACCAGCATCGCCCTGAAGTTGAGCATTTCTTTTTCTTTCTCTGTGTGAAAGTTTCTTGGGAGTTTTGATGAATTTTTCATCCATCCTTTCTCCAGGCTGCTCGGACTTTATTCTTCACCTGTACTGCCATGGCCTGACTCGCTGGTACAGCAGCTCTGTGGCTCCTTTGTTCCCTGAGCTTTGGCCAGAAGAGTCACCTTGCTCCATGCTGAGATATGTTCCACTTTAAGGCCGTTTTTCCAACTGAAAAAGAAGTATTCTTTTGTCAAGCCGCAGTATTTTTAGGTGCTTTCTCCTCCAGCTTAACATCCACTGAAGTCCTCTAAGGTTTCTCCATCGCTTCAGGCCGTGCCAGCTCGGATGGAACATCAGCGCTTCCTCCAATGCCCTGAAAAGTGTTTTGTTTTCCTAAAGAAAAAACCTTTCATCCGGGTCAGCCACTCCAGAGCTCACCAAGGAGCAAGCTGCTGGATCAAACCCACTCTTAATAATGGGGGTTTTTTTATAATTCTTTGTTTGAATTCAGTTTTGGGGGAAATTACTGCAGCGGAGATTGGAGGCACAGCCCCGGGACCAACTTCCCTGTGCCCCATTGAACGCCTTGGAGGGATCTCTGGGTTTAATTTCCTGCCATTCAGAAAGTCAGCAGATGACAACCCAGACATGTCTGAGCAGATTTACATCTAGAATTGGAGATAAATGCACTTTTTGGTCTCTTTTATCCACGACCAGACCTCCTTTCTTGAGTCTCACTCATGAAACCCCACTCTGGGACAAGGCAGATTGTGGTTGAATTTTTGGTTTGTTTTTTAACTGTGTGGATGAATTCTCTTGGGTCTGCCAAGTTATATGGGAATATTTGTCCAGATTTCTCAGGTGTGTGAATTCGAGGCGTAAACTGGCAGAAATCTCAACCCATTCATTTGTAAGCGAAAAAGTAATTTTTGTGTTGGAGAGAGAAAGAAAGGAAGGGTAGGAAGGTTGGTGGCAGATGTGTTTATGATAGATCATTTTTTAGAATATCAAAACTAATTTGTTTTATACAAGTTTTTCCGTGTTCTCCCTTCTTTCTCCCACCTATCTTTCATTTTCAAGCACTGTCCCTCAAATTTCTATAATATAGTGGAGTCTACCTTGCCCAGCTTCAAAGAAAACTATTTAAAGACAGCGAGTGTTGGAGAAGAAGATATTGTCTGGGAAAAGAATGGGGAAAAAAAGAAATCTCTGTGCCTTTCTTTTTGCTGGCACCACTCCTTGCTGATTCAAAAAATGACATTATTTAAGCCTTCTGTAGCTGCCTTCCACAATTTTTTTTGAGGATTTCAGCTCTCAGCTTCTTTTTCTCCTTTCCTTTTTTTCCTGCTGTGCTCTCCTGTGTCTCCATGGGTCCGTACCCGCCTTGGGAACCACTCAGAGGCTGCCACATCCTTTGTTTTGTATTTCAGCTCCAGCTGAGTGGCAGAACCACCTCCTTCCCGAGGATTCCTGTGGTCCTTTGGCAACGAGCTGCAGGATTTGCTGCAGAAGATGGATTATGCACTTTATCTTTAGTAAGAATTCTAATTTATCTCCGAGCCCGAGATCTCTTCCTGTGTCACATTTGTTTAATTAAGATCAATGCTCACATGTCTAACATTTAATACATGCCCACAACCTTGTCTGAATTTGGTCCCTGAAAGGTGTTTTTAATGTTCAGTTTCTGGATTTTCCTTCTAGGATGGGATGCTTTAATTGCAATGGAGGAAAAGTCATTATTTTCTCAAGTTTTGTGAATTTAATACTATAGAGCCACCCTAAACATGAAGAATCTTCAGGTTTGAGCCTTGTGACAAGTCCCATTTATGCCAAGTGAAGCTGAAATTTGGTCTCAACTCCAACAAAATTGCCTGCTTTAGAAAGGGACCGCTCAATCTTTGGGAGAGATTTCACAATAAAGGAGCTCACACTGAGCAGGGCTAAAATTCTCCACAGGTAAAAGCTGCACCTTTCAAAAATAAACTTCACACTGCATCTCCAGAGGAGCCTTATTTCATTCGGGGTCAATCCTCTATTCTGCTGGCTTTGCACAGGAATAAAATAATGCAAATAATGTGGTGCAGAGCCCAAAGCTGGCTCCTCTTCCTATCACCTTCCCCAGCTTTCCAACTCCTCTGTATAAACTCCCACCTCTATTTGGCTGGGAATTGAATGGCTTCAGAAGCCTTTTACACTGTGACTGGAGATTTGGGTGAATTTTCCCATCCCAGCTGCAGCATCCGTGATCCAGCTGTAATTGGCTGTGATCCGCTGCTCTCCCAGGAATTGTGTCTGCCTCGGCTTGGGGGTGGAGGACTCAGACTGCCATTCAGCCTGGCTGGCTGGAAAATAGGAAAAAGTGGAGGAGGCAGGATGTGCTCAGCAGGAGGAATCTCTCCCTTGAACAGGAATTGTTCATATTTTCAGTTTGCATCAGGCCCCCAGTCCCCGCTGGGATATTCTGGCACTGGAGGCTTTGGAGGAGGTGGAAGATTTTTTTTTTCCCAGATGGCAGAACAGGAGTAGAAATTTTCCAGGATCTTTCCTGCTACACCAAAAAAAAAAAAAAAAGAGAGAGGGAAGTTCTGTTGTCAGCCCTTCCCCAGTGCCTCAGGTTCTCGGGGCAATGTTCACTCCCAGGACTCCTTCAGAAACCCCTCTACAACTTCACCTCAGCTCTCCCTGGGATTCTCTCTTTTCCAAGACCTTACACTGCTCCAGAAAAGAAGAAATCCTTGCTCTTCACAGAGTTTCTTTTCTTTCTGTTGCAGGTTTGATATTTAGCAAAGTTATTCTTTTTTTTTTTGCACTAATGAATGTGAGGGGACAACCAGGCCCTAAAATGCACACAGACAGTGCAAGGAAATGCAAATAAATGACCATTAAAATAACCTTTAAACTGGAGTTTGATCTCCAGCAAAGGAAAAGACTCATTCCACTATCCCAGGCTGCTGGGAATATCTCTGACTGGGACCTGCACATGGAATTCCCATTAACAGCACCTAGAATTGTGCACACAGAGCAAGTCAGTGGCTCCGACCCTCCGAAGAGAAAGAGGTTTAGCTGATAAGAGGGGGGGGGAAAAAAGGTAAAAAAAAGTTGTATGCAGGACAGAGCAAGGAAATTAATCAAAAGGAAAACCAGGATGCTGCTAAAGGAAGGGTTTTTTTACAGACAAATAAAAGCAAAGGTGTGGAAGGGAAAATGTGGATCACAGCGTTGTATAAAAAGGTGGGACCTTATTCAGACACAAGATGAGACAAGATGGGAGTGGATTCTAAGAAAGAAAAGCTGTTGCTATAGAAAGGACATTTAGCTGATCTCAGGAAACTATTTCAGGTTTTTAAATGAGTTCAATAGGAAGAAAAGCATCAAAGTGCTTGGAATAGCACACAGGCATTAACGAGTAATGACAGATGCTGCAAAGACTGAGACAACTCCTTTTGGGTGAGAAACCAGAAGTTTTAGCAATGGTTTCAAGTTTTCCTAACGGTTTTAAAAGGGAGATGAATGCACTGAGTCGTTTACCTGGAAGGCAAGAGGCACAGATTATCTGGGAAAACGGTCATGTCTTTCCTTTAGGAATCTTGAATTCTTGCTTTTAATACTCCATTAAACTGTCTCACAGGTACTTGCATATTTTCTTTCGCTATTTTGTGAATCGTTGTGAATTTGGGCAACAGGAAGACCCAAGAAATGTGAGTGAATTCATCAGCTTTGCCTCTCAGACCCACCTAAAATAATTCCTGCTGCTGGAGAGCCCATCTGCTGCATCTTCCCCACCCTCAGCCAGAAAATGGCTCAGTGCTGCAGTTTATAACACGAGGAAAATGAAGGAGTAGATTCAATATATGAGCTTTTTAGCAGGGCTGTGGATTGTGGTTGATCTCAATATCTGTATTTATTTGTGGCCCAGATATTGCATTCCAAAGCCTTTTCATTCAGGATTTACTGCAGATACGGCTTTATGTATTCACTGAAATATTTGAGGTTACAGCACTGGTCACATCACTTCCTATTACCTCAAAATGCAATATCTTCACTTCCAGATGGTGCTTGTATGATTAAATATCTTCATTTATCTGCTGTAGTTATAATATCCTCCCTTACAGGTGGTTCTTGGGGTTTGCCTTTGGGTTCCCAGGATCCCTGGGCTGGCAGCCTCACTGGCTCTACAATCTCTCATTTTCCTTTGGGATTTCTCGTTGTTTCTGACATGAGGAACTTCTCCAACAGAAATCCTGTATTTCTGGATTCTTTTATGTTCTCTACTGTGTAAAACCCATTCCTTGGTGTATCCTTTGAGGAATTTCTTCATGGAAGGGGTGGTCAGGCAGTGGAAGGGGCTGCCCGGGTGGGTGCTGGAGTCCCCATCCCATTTTGATCTCCTCTTATTGCAATTAAAGCACATTCCAGTGACCAAACCACGTCTGACTTCAGAGCAAAATCACTTTAAAAATCCAAGTTCTGAAATATTCCTGGAAAGGAAACCTCTCTACTTTCATTGCCAACTCAAATGGGTGAAAGCAGATCCCATCAATCTTCGATTTTCTTTAATAATTCACTAAATTTCATGAATCAGCAGGGAATTGGTTCTTCCAGAGAAGCCTCTGAGCATTTTTTTTCTGGGATTCAAGACTTCCATGGACTTCTGCCTCTGCATTTAACACTCGGTGCCTTTAAACAGGGACATGAAAGAATTTCCACTTCCATACAAATGACCTTTTAAACAGCCCCCAGAGATTGATTTGCAGGAGGTAAAATAACATCCCTCCACTTCCTGAGATGGAATTTCCCTGGCAGAGCCCTCTCTCACAGCTTTCCTCCAGGGATTTGGAACAAGCAATTCTCGGGATCATTGTGTATCAAATTGCCATCATTTCTAATGAAACAGTGAATTAGAGGTGCTGGGAGGAGAAGTGTTAATTTAGCTATTCCTGGCTGACTTGGAGACTTGTCAGTCATTCCCATGCCTGGATTTGGGGCTGGAAGTGGGGGGGGTGATAAGGTGAGCAGAGGGAAATTAAATTAGATTTTTTTTTAATGTTGTAGTGATTTAGAAGCCCAAATTGCATTGAAAAGTAATGGGTTCAGGTGCTCCTGGAAACTAAAAATAGATGCATGGAGATATAAACCTCACTGGGAGTCTGTGACAATTAAGCTCCTAATTATCTTTTGAAAATGGAATCAGGTTGTTAAATAACAATTTTTATCCAATATGTCTTTACTTTGGTCTGCTCATGGCTAATACACATTTTAGAATAACCACGGTTAAGAAGCCAAAGCAATTGAATTGAACAATTTCGGGTCTTTAAGCTTACCAGAGTTGTGCCACCAAAAGATTAAAAGCCAAATTCCCTGCCTTAGTTTTGGTGATCTACCTTGTGCTTCCTTCTTGTTCATTGTTGAAGCCCAAGTGACAATATCAACGAGAGAAAACAACAAAAACTGGAGGGAAAAAATTAGCACAGCGTTAAGACCAAGAGGTTTAATACACCCCGGGTAAAACTTGAAATAAATGCAATTAAAATGGCCTTTTCCCCTTGAAAAATTATTTTTCAGTGAAGCACGACCTATTGAAGTAATTCTATTTTAGAAGAGCCTTCATGAGAAATCCTGTCTTACACTTCATTGATTTAATCAAGAGAGACCATCCCAGTGCAAATGTGGGTTTGTCACTTGGGTGAGGCGAGTGGGAAGGTGCTGGGAAGGTGCAGTTTCCAGCTCTGTGCACTGCACAACTGCAATTCCTTAGAGGAGAACAAATGGCAGGCACCAAACCCGCGGGGAATTGCCGGGAAATGAACTGGAGGCACAGCTCCAACCGCCTGAAGGAGTAGAACTCGTGTGGGATCTCCAAGGGGAAAACTCCTCTTGCAAATGTGACCCTGGGTTGTAGTTCCTACTCAGCATCGATCACAGGGGCTGGGGGTCGTGGGAGGGAAGTCACCTCTGAAAAATGATTGAGATTCACTCACAGGACAGTCAGTAAAGCTCTAAAAACATTGGTGTTTAATTCATAGCCACTTGAGATTTATAATATGGATCCAAACCAGTCGCCAATTCCAGTCCTTGTCTCCAGACCCAGACTGAGAACCTGTAAATAGCAGCAAGCTCATTCTGAAAAATTCAATATAAAATGAGATAATACACAAACAGATCTGAATCCGTATGCATATAGACTTTTCTGCAGCAGAATTCAGCTGGTTTTGCTCTTGGGAGGCTGTTTTCAGGTAGGGAATGATTTTTATAGGACCCAGATCCTGCATCTGGTATCCAATTCTGCAAGCACAGGAGCATAGGACACTGAAATCCATGGATACACTCGCACAAGTAAAATTGCCCTGTTTGTGCCTCTGGCTGGATCAGCTCCCTAATTAATGACTGTGGTCTTGGTGCCCAGCAAATGAAGACAGAACAGAAAATTGCTGTGGGTGCTGTTATGCCGGGGAGTTTTGTGAGCAGTGTTCAGGGTCTCATCTCGGTGCCTCGCTCAGCTCGTCCTTCCCGCGCTAAGGAGAGCATTCCCAAGCACAGCACCCACCCCACGGCGCCTGTTCTCTGCAGCAGGGATGCACAGCCCCAGCAGCCGCTGGAAAAGCTCTTAATCCACCTCCATTGACTAACACAGTCCTCACTGTTGGATACTGATGCAGGCAAAGCCGGCAAACATCCCCCCTCAGCACTTCCCACGTCCTGTGAGCAGGGCTGGTGGAAACCGACTCATCCGTGCCCGCTTAAAGGATTAGAGTTGTACAACCATCCCTAATTACCTTTTAATCTCATCATGCACCTCCTTCCCAGCCTGTATCCAGTGTCTCCCAGGCAGCACCACAACCTCCTGCCTGTCTGCTGAGCCATCAGGCACTGATCCCATGGCTTGGCAGGGAAAGGGAGGTGACAAATCCGTGCCTTGCAGAGTCCCAGAGCTGCTACACAGCCCCCATGAATTATTGATGCTCCCCACATCCCACATCCCTCATCCCACTGCCAGCAGGACCTCGTGGTGGTGCCCTCACTGACCACGACGTGGTTCCCACCCCTGAAATCTGTTATTTGACAGGCTCAGGGGTCCCACACTGCTCCCACTCGGATCTCCTCTCACCTCCTTCCCTGCTGCCACACACACCAAACTCCTTTATCCCTGTGGGACACACCCTCTCAAATCCAGGACTGATTTCCTGCCACAGGCAGGGGGGGAATGCAGAGGGAAAATATCCTGGCAGTGACGTGAGAGCCGAGCCTGGTTTGGGGCTCTGTGGGTGAACTGCTCAGATCAGCCCGTCCTGTGCGGGGCTTTCTCCTCTTTTTCCATTCACAGAGAAGCTCCAGGGACTGGGGTTTATCCCAACATGAAAGAAGACTTTTTTCTTCCTGCAGCAAAAGGAAATGTTTTTCACTGGACAGGATGTGGAGAGGGAGGACAGTGGGATGAGCAGCTCCTCTCCCCACCCTATGGCTGAAGAGTCACCAAGAGCTGTGCCAATGGGGTGGGGGGGTCCTGCTCCTCTCAAATCTTGCCCATTCTTTTCTAATTGTTCCAATATCACAGGATTTTGCCAGATTATTGCGATGTCAAGGTAAAAATTCATAGTGGAAAAGCATAAAAACATCCAATCCTATCAACAGACTTGTCAAAGTATATGGGATTTCACCAAGTTAGAAGGAGCTAATGTGATGGAAATAGGAAATTATGAACCTAAAGTATCGTGCTTGCATCTCAGTGGATCAGAATTGCAAAAGACACCACTTGCAATGCACTTAGCAAGGCAGAGCATGGATGCTGTAAATAGCATTAAAGGAATACAAATGTATTTACCCAAATGGCACAAATCTTACGAGGCGTGTGTGGAATATGCTGGGTTTGCACAAGGATTGGAATTAATAGGCCTGACCTTTTCCTGTCTTGCCTCTCATCCTCATAAACCCGGGCGTGTTTGCAGAACAGGCTCGGCGGGATCAGTTTGTGGGGGTTTTGTGTCAAACACAACAAAACTCATGAGCTTTTTTTATAGTCAAATAGTCCCTTAAATAACAAATATTGTAACAAGCTGTATCTGCTCTGAGTTAAGGCAATATTGAGTTAGCACCCAGATTTTTTTACAAGCAAGCATCCATCCTTGGATTAGCTTTTCCAGCAGATAGTCTGGATATATTAAGGAATAATATTGAAGTGAATTTCTAATATTGTGTCTAGCTCTTCAAGTGCTTTGGGAGTTCCCTAAGAATTTGTTATCCTCAGGAAAAAAAATGAAAACAAACAAACAAAGCTGCTTCTTCCACCTGTGTCAGCAGAAATAAATCTGAAACCACCTTTTCCAGGTTTTCTTTCTCTGGGCAAAGTGACAATGGGGGTCCAGAATAAAATTCATCCCCTCCATTCAAATTCTATTAAAATACAAAATTTTCAGATTGGTTTTTTTTAAAAGCTTGGGATGTGGTAGGGCAAGTAAAGCCGTCAGGAAATTCATTCCAACCACACAAGGAAGTCTGAGAGGGACAGAATCCATCGGAGGGTTGGATTCCTTGTGAAAGTACAGCTTTGGTGTGCAGCTCCAACAGCCTCCAAAGGGAGGGAAAGGGGGAATAAATGGTGCCAGGAATCAGGCAGAAATGAATCTTGGAGCTTTGAACACAGAACCCGGTGTGAAAAACCTCCCCTGACCTCAGCAGAAAGCAAATCAAGCCCAGGGCAAGGTGTCAGTGGCCAGAGCAGCCTTTTCCTGGCTCGTTATCCACTGTGAGTTCATGAAGGACTAAAGCAAAGTTAAAACATTTGCCACTCCAAGTGTGAACTTGGTAAAATATCCCACACAGACTTTTATTAATTGCCCAATTTTCAAGGCAGTGTTGTACCCCTCCTTGTATTAATTACTGTGAGCAGGGGCCTTTGGTTCCATAATTACCTTATTTTGAATACTTCTTGCAGCTACTTTGTCCCGGGAGGCTCCTGGGGGGAGGCAGGGAGGCCAGGAAAACAGGTTAACAGGAGGTTGCACGAACCTCTCAGCATCCCATGAAAGCCTCACAAAGCTTCTGGCCCAAGAGAGCTCTTCTCTGTGGAGATGGTGATGCTAAACTGCGATGAGAGACGGCAAAAACAAATGATTCCTGAAGTTTTCAAAGCAGATTCAAAGGTAAGGATGAATTATATGGGTGACATTTCTACATGCTGAGGTGGTTTTTTTCCCCCTAGATTATTTTCTAAACCCGTGGCACCTCTACAAAACTGCATCTCGTGTTTCAATGCTATTATGAAGGGTGCCAAAAATAATTTTGCAAGACTTAGGAAATGCCAGTGTAAAAATGCCAATCCAATTTCGCTTTGGTCTTTCTCCCTCTCACAGAAAAAAAATGCCACAACTCATTATAGATTCTGTGCTACCTTTTCACAGGCACTTTGCCTTTTTCAGTCCCTGGACTGAGATGTTTGGATCTCGAGGCTTTGCAGCAAAGAAATCTGTTTTACGTTGGAACTCTCGTTCGTTTAACTCCGCCCCACTGGGTTTTGCTGTGTGGATGCAGCACTTCAGCTCATCTGAACGCCTGAATTTGAAAGCCAGAATGGGAAATAAACACTGAGCAGGTTAGGTCAGAAAGCAATTCTGAGATTTGCTGCACTGCATTTATTGGGGAAGCCAAGTGAGAGCAGCAGCAGCAGCACCTGAGCTCAGTGAGGTGGGAAAAACATGACAGGTGAGAGGTTTGCCACCAGCTGAGTGATAAAAGCCATGTTGGACTGAGAGGTATTTACTAATAAACTCCCTGCTAGTTCCTAAAGTGGATTTATCTGTTTAGCTTCCTTCACCCTGGTCCGTGTTTCGGAGCAAGGCTGAAAACGCTGGGATTTATCCCTGCAGCCAGCTGAGTTTCCCCCTTACATTCCTTCCATTACTGGTGTCTGACTCTTTTACAGAGGTTTCTCAGTGTTTCTTCCCTCACTCTGGGTACTTTTGAAATACACCCAGTAAGATGTCAGGGTGACCTGTTCCTGCTTCCCGTGTCCCTGCTCCTGTTTGGACCCTGGTGGAGTTTGAGACGTGAGTGTCGAGTCAATGGAACCACTCCAAAGCTCGAATTTACCTTCATAAGTGCTGGGCTGGCTCCGTGCCGGGAAAAGCTGCTGGAAAACAGAGGGGAAAAGCAGGTTGTTGGTGTTTTCTGGGAATCCTGTCGCTCTGTGAGGTGGAGGCCTTCGAGGAGGCTCAGCTCACCTTGGTGCTGCTCCTCCAGCTCACTCCGGGTCTCCCCAAGGACAAGGAGAGCGCTGAATGTGCCTCTTGAGAGCTGCAGGAACCCTGGGACAGGGACAGGGATGTTCATTCACCGTGACCCTCAGTGCCTCTGGCATTCTGTTCTACAGGATGGAATTGTGCTCATGGATTTCTGTTAAACACGTGGGGAAATTCCTTACTGAGAGCTTGGAAAGAGAGGGGGCAAAGGGTTGAAAGCTTTTAACGCAAGTGCTGGTTGATTTTCGAAGTTAAAATCAGTCAAGCCCCTGGAGGTGAAATGGAAATTCCCATTTTCCCTATGGACCATCCATAGAAACCCGAAGTGAGTTTAAACCCCCTCCCCGATCGCCAATGATCCCAGGGGCTCTTCCCAGGACAACTGGAGGATAAAGTGACTCCAAACAAAAGCCAAACAGAACTTGTCACAAACTCTTCTGGAGCCAGTGGTGCAGTCACACAGTGAACCCCGCAAACAGGACAGCACTACCCTGGCTCTCCTCAGGGAAAAAAAAAACAAAAACAAAAGAGAAGTTTTGAATTAATTGCCAAGAACTCGTGGTCACATCGCACCAAATCCCAGTTCCAGGGTGTTGTTCTCAGCTGTCTCAAAGTGAAAAGCCAAACCTTTTACAGAAAAGCTGCCATCAGGGCTGTTTAGCTGCCTAATTGCCGCTCCTTTAATAAATTCTCACACTGTTATGAGCCACTTTTCCCAAACTGGAGTAGAAAGCGTATTTTACAAAGAGCCGGTGATTTTGAGAGCATTGTTCTAATTCCTCTCTCTCAATTTCCCAGTAACAAACACTGGGATTGTTGTGGGTTTGGGGTTCCCGCAGAGCAGCCTCGAGGCAAACCTGGTGCACTTCTCCACCAGCAGAACCTTCCCCTGCCCCGGTTCCTTATTATGTAAAAAGGTGCTGGGAGTAACCAAACTCGTGTTTTGTTTCCCTGGAATATCCTCCATCGGGCTGTGTCCTTGGGGAAAACTGCAAACCCACTAAAAAATGAAAAAAATAATGGTGTCACATTCTGCCTTTATCAACTTCGAGGGTGCAAAAATGTTGAAGTACCTCTGCATGTGGAGGGAGTAAAGTTTATTGGCTGGCTGTCACACGGGTAAATGAATTTAATTCTATTTTCATTCTTGAGGCTCCTATCAGGCACAACACCTTCGGGTAAATGCCCTTCCTTGCTGTGCAATTAATGCAAACAAATAAATTAATGATGTAAAGGCAGCCTAAAGGCAGCAGCTTAGTTCCACCTCAGGCCACAGAAGAAGACAATGGTGTGACTTAAGTACTACCTGATTTTTCACTGGGGTTTTCATGATGGTGGATTTTTAAATTAACTCTTTGTGCACCACTGCTGCATCTTTTTCCAGTTGTCACAAACCCCTGCAGTTGGTACTGAGCCCTTATTCGTGCCATGGAGCTGTGATTTGGAGCTGTGCATCCTCAACAGGTCTTTTTCTTTTATTGAAATCATCCCTAATTTTATTTTCCTCACCGTTTCTGCTGGAACTCATCTTTACAGAGGGCAGCCTTGTAAGAGGAGAGAGATTCATTGTCTACTCAAGAGCTTTCACATCACACTCCTGTACGAGAATTATGGCAAAGATCAGGGGTTTTCATCCTTGAATTTGCAGGAAAAAGTTTGGCTTAGTGACAATACATTCTGATGTAATTTATTACATGTGGATGAAGCGTCCATCTCCTAATTTTGTTATCTGAGTTCAGAATGTCCCTTATTTGAGGCAGAACTCAAGATGCTGCCAGGAGGAGCTGGGATGGCAAACTGTGGGGTGTGTGGGGTAAATCCCATCCCTGGGGCCAGGCAGGGCCGTTCTCCCCTTCCCAGACCAATTTATTTCCTTTATTGGCTCACGGTGATGGATCCCCAGTCAGGGCACAGATGAAGGGATCAAAGGTGTTTGATGAATGGGTGTGTTCATCCATCACAGGATTCTCACGGGGGTGAACAACAAACTGTGAGTGACACAAAGATTTTATCCAAAACGGGCAGCAAGGGCTGGAAAAACCCTCTGAGGGGATTTTAAAGTTGGTTTATATGGTGTAGCAGTACAAAATCACTTGGCTGGAGGCTGAAATCCGGTCCCTTGCACGCTGCTAATCTGGGATCTGTAATTCTCATTCCCACATTTGGCGCTCCGGGTGCTCCCTTCCAAAATCCATCATTTCTGCAGTTTGGGTTTGAATGGAGTGACTCCTTATGCATGGCAATTTTTTTTTTCAGAATGGTAAAACAGATCTAATTCCCCCTGAGCCGCTGAGGGTCTGCCAGCTCCCATGAGCTTTTGTTACAAAGTCATTTACAACATGAGTAGATTACTCACCGTGCCTGAGCTGATAACCCAGCTTAGATCCATTTTTCTCACGAGACACTCCAAAATTTCCCGCTTTCCCCTTTCCTGCTCACTCTGTGCCCAGTGTTTTTGAAAGATTTCCCATTCCAGTGTTCACTAAGGTGATCCTGCTCTGGGGAATTTATTCCCAGCCAGTTTAGAGCACTCATTTGGGTGCCAGATGCAGATGCTTCAGCTCCAGGCAGGGGATTTGGGGTGTGATCCTACAATCCCTGTGCTCCTGCTGGGTTTGTTTAGCTGCGTGAAGGAAATGTGGGATGTTGGTAATACAAGAATCCAGACAGAGCACGAGGAGGCAAAGGAGGTGGATTTTAGGAGTTTTTATCATTCTTGAGCTTTTTATACAACTGTGCTCAAAATGTAGATTGTAGAACTGTGTCTTAGTGTTTCCACAGGCTCTGATTTTTAAAAAAATAAAAATAGATCCTACTTTGTTCCAATTAGTTTAGAGCAGAATGTTGATTATTGGGTTAAAAACCTTTGAATCTCTCAAGTACCTGAGAGAAATTGCTGAGCACTGTAAAGGAAATAATTTGGGCTTTTCATTACTTGGAATAAAAATCTCCCAGTGCTCCAAAGTCCATTTAATAACAAAAACTTAAAATTATTTGCGGCGTCTTCTGAATATTATTTGAAGTAACATATTAGAAGACACAATCGGGATTCTTAAGCAGATGAGTTATGGTTCAGGCAAACACCAAAACTCCTTAAATATAAGATCCTCTCCATGTTTTCTTTGGTTTGCACTGGGAAAAAATGTGACAGTGTCCTTTGTTCTGTTGCTGGACATCAGATTCCCACAATTTATCCAGAGTTTTCCTTCTCTCTCCTTGCTAAATACCAAGAGGGTGTAACTTTATTCTTACTCCTAATGGTATTTCCTATATCAAAATACTAAACAAGAGTCATTTTGCCTCTCATGGGCTCAGCTGTTGTTTGTTTGTTTCCTCAATCTTCCTCAAAAAGAGCTGTCCTTTGGTGATTATTTTTGATATTTCCTATCCTAGGCCCTATTTCTTCCCCAGCCACTTTGCACAGCACATGTTTTAGCCAAGCTGTGAAACCCTGGCACACCAAGGGGATTTCTCCGAGCAAAACCCTTCGTGTTCTGATTGTTATTGTTGGCACAAAAATGCAGATGAAAGGGGGAAGTTTCACTGCAGGAAATATTCCTTTGGGGTGCCAACAGTTTGCAGTGACCCAGAGGAGAGTGTTGGGAAACGACGTCTTTCAAACTTCACTCAACGTGAGTAAAATTATTGTGGCTGGTTCTGTGCTCACAGTTTATTGAAAAAAAAATGGGTAATTCCTGCAGAAGCTCGGAAAATCAGCCTGTTATTAAAATCTACAAGGCTCCACAGAACATCTGGCATCCAGCATCCCTGTAATGCCACGGTTAAGAGCAAGTCTGCTGTGTTTCTATTCATTATCTCTATTTCAAGGATTTAAAACTACCCATTAGCACACAAAGAAATGGTACAGGGGGGTTTTATTTGGGTTTTTTTCATCAGCTGTGCAGTCTTAACCAAGCCATTTGCAAGAGTTTTCTTCCCTCTTCCACCTTCTAATTAAAAAGGCACTTTGATAAGATTCATACTGATTTAGTATAAATTTCACTGCTGTGCATTAGAATAGAGATTGTTTGGTATTGACCCGGTGTATTTAAAAAGCAATAACCTGAGGAGAATTCTGCCACTGCAAAACAAGCATAAAGCAGATGAGGAAGGCAGAGCTGCCCTGAGATGGGCTCTGCAAAGGGAAGGAACTGTTTTTCCTTGCCTGATCCACAGTTAAAATGCACAATGAGAGGTGATTTGTTTTGTTTTCTTTTTTTAATTTCAGCAGGCTTTGATTTCTCTCTCAATCCACCATGTCTGGAACCCGAGAGCCCAGACAGGAGAATATGAAGTTGATTGAACTCTACATTTCACTGGTTAAAGGATTCAGCAGTAACAGGTTTCTTCACACCTGCATTTTTAAATTTACTTGTACCAATTAATCTTTATTACACTTGGCTCCTGTAGAAGACTCTCCTTTACACCCTACAGGAAAAACTTCCTGAATAACAAGGGGCTGTTCCTGCTCCCCCTGGAATCAGCTGGCGTGATGTGCTGGCCTTCCCAGCTCCAAGAAGCAGTGCCATAAATCTGAAACCCAGACTCCCTACAGGCAGAAGCCTTTCCTGATTTATTTTTCAGCCCGTGCTGGTGCCTCTGGAATGCTGCAGTGACCACATAATTCACAAGTTGCCCCGTTCTGCTCCAGCACAGCAGCCAAGGCAACTGGAATTGCCTTGGTTTCCCGTCACAAAAAGTGGTGGCATGGAAAGGTAAGACCATTTCTTGGACAAATTGGGATGGGGGCAGAGGAGGATTGGAGGAATTTGTGACTCACCTACTCATACCCTAAATCCAAGCATCTCAACAGGGCAGTGTTCCCTAAGCACTGAAGGAACAATTTCCAGTCTTACTCCAGATCAATATTTTCATTTGGTGGTGCCTCTTTATGGTTCAGTTGAAAGCAGACAAGGAGCAGAGATATGGAGCTCCCTAATTTGGCAACTTCCCTTCCTTTTCAGAAAGGAGAAGGATTTGGGGAACGGGGCTGTGCCTCTGGGGACACCGTGGCAGCCACCAGTGACAGAGAACAGTGACTGTTTCTTTCTAACCCCCCTTCCTTACACACTGGCTTTGTGTCAGTGCACCTTTTCATTCCCTGCTTCCTTTGGGATCTTCCACAGTTTGTGAGTTCAACCCTTCTCCTTTCTTTAGGAGACTCCAGCATTCCACTGGGTTCTCTGGATACCTTGAGAGACTCAGGCATCTCTGCCTGCTGCTGCTGAGAAACACCCCCAGGATCCCAAAGGATTTTACACCCTCAGAGCCGTTTTTGGGGGGATTTCACTTACAGGAACACATGGCAGGGGCCAAATGGGCACAATTAGTGCCTGAACACCCCCCAAGCTCCATCCAGAGCCCACTAGGCTGTTTTGGGGGAATATCCATGTTGGAAAGGGCCACACAGGTTCAGGCAAGAGCGTGCACCCGCAGGTACACAGGAGATACACATGGACAAAGAGAGGGAATACACAGGGCTCCCTGCAACATCCACGGTAAAACATTCCCTGCCTGCTCCTTCTGCCCGTCCCAAGACCAATAATCACCATGAGCTCACAAGCGAAGCGTGTGGGTCAAGCTCAGTCCTGATTATTCATTTCCTGGCCGTGCTTATCCTTCTGATTTCCCAGCTTTTCCTGGGAGCCCTCGGCGGGCACAGGCAGACCCCGACTGCTGCCACTCCTGGGGCTCTGGACGCGCCCGTGGAGCTGCTGGGAGCAGCGGATATCAAAGCTGCCTCCTCACCCAGGGAGGGAACAGCCCCGGGGCTCAGGAGCCCCCACTGCCAGTGAACACTGATGTAAATCTTATCATAAAAAATGGAATAGAAGCCCAGCCTGGGCTTGGCTTATTTATGACTGCAGCCCTTCGAATTTATAAGTGATGAGCAGCTGAAGTGGGAGCTGACTTCCCTCCCAAACCAGCTCCTTCTGTATTGTGTTACCTTGTGAGGGGGTTTTAAGCCTTGCTTTTATCAATTTATAAATTAAATATCATTTTTTTTGTCTTTGATCTTGTGCTGTCCTAGTCCTGAGCAGAACTTTTTAACTTTTTTTGGTCACTTTGAAAATCAAATACGTTTTACAGGCAAAGAAAGGAGTGGTCACGGTGAGTCGAGATTCTTACGTAAGAGCAGAGAAAATAACTGATTTTTTTGTCTGATTTGAGCTTGTAGCCTGTGTTGTCTATTCCCTGAGTTATTCTGGTGATCTGGAGGTGAATCTTGAGGCAGCAATCAACCCAAACCACCACATTTTAAGAAGTGCCAGCCTCCCTCCCGTTGTCCATATGGTTCCAGCTGCTCCCATTGCTCTCATCCCGACTTCTTCCCAAGGAGAACACGACACATTTTTCCCTGTTCCTTTTCCCAGCGCAGCCCTCTGTCACTGCATCATCCCCTCCTTGCTCTCGCGCTCTCTGGGAAGCCCAGGGACCATTTGCTGGTGGCTGGGTGTGATTTTTTGGGAAGGGGCTGCCGGGAGCAGGGAGCAGCAGCGCTGCCTCTCCTCATTGACATTCCTCGAGCGCTCCCCTGTATCTGGGAATCTTGTCTGCTCTCCTCCACTGAGCCTCTGCACGGAGCAGGCAGCTTTAGGGATTGTTCTGTAATCACTCTGAAATCTCTTGCCTGGTCAGTATTCCACAGCACCTTTCCCTGGAGCAGACATTCCCGGTTTCCATCACTCCTGCACTGTTGGATCTGAGCTCGGTGTTGTACAGGAATGATCTGCTACAGCTCTCAGGGCACCACAGCTCCTGCAAGGTGAAGGATTCGTTGTCTCCCACGTTTTCCTTTCTGCAAACACTTTCCCAGTCGACTAATAATGGATAAGATGAGGGCAACTTGACAAAAAAATCAATATATCACCAAAAATGAAACTGATTTGGAGGAGAGGGAGGTATTTCTTCTAACCATGGAAGTTTGTTTAATCTTTAAAACCTCGTAGCTCTTGTCAGCAACTTTATTCAAGGGTCTTCCAAAGGTGTTTTTGTGTGTGGCTTCCTTGGCGCCTCGCTAGAAAATTGTCAGGAATTTATTCCAGAGGCTGGCATCCCTGTTGGGGAATTTCACTCCCTTAAACCAAAGAACTGTGCCTCTGGTACCTCCTGTGCATGATGGCAACTGTAAAAAATGGGTCCCAAAACGTTTACCTTGTTCATAGGAGCCAAAATTCAAACCTGTAATTCACACGCACTTTCTTTTTAAAATTCATTAAGCCAACAAACCTACTCTGATTGCAATAAATTCCCTGTATTCAGTGCTACCTGAAATGTTCTTTAAATCAAACCAGTTCCGATGCCTTTATTTTACATGAGGAAATTAAAGTAAAATAAAGCAGCTGCATGGGAAAAGGACCTGCCTGGGTCAGGAAGAGCTTGTAGTGGCAGAGCAGCAGTGCCAGGCAGCTTTGCTGGGAGTTTTCGGAATGTCCAGGGCATCAATCACTCTCTTCAGCCAACAGCTGACAGGGTGGATTAGGAATTCTTTCCTGATCCCTTCCCACACGAAAAAAAGGCCTTTGAAAGTGGAAAGGGGAATTGCCAAAGAGATAGTGAGGGTAACGAAGTGTGGGGAGCAAAAAGGAGCACGGCTTGGGGAAGAAAATTCTGTTTGCTCCTCACAAGGAGCTGCAGCACGAACTCTGTGAGGGGCAGAAGGGATCAGCGAGTGGAGAGGAGGCACCTTCAGACTGAGAGGGAGGGGGTTGGGATGGGATATTGGGAAGGAATTCCTGGCTGTGAGGGTGGGGGGGCCCTGGCACAGGCTGCCCAGAGAAGCTGTGGCTGCCCCTGGATCCCTGGGAGTGTCCAAGGCCAGATCAGACAGAGCTTGGAGCAGCCTGGGATGGTGGAAGGTGTCCCTGGGGGTGGAATTGGATGTGCTTTAAGGTCCTTTCCAACCCAACTCATTCCATGCACCAGGAGGGTTTGTGCTCAGCACCTTTGTGTGCAAAGGGAACGGCAAGTTCAGCTCAGGTCACCGTGGTAAAACAGACATTACATGGAAGAGAAGACAAAACTGAATATCTTTTCCATTTTTATAATATCTCTGTACCCAGCACTTGCAGGTATCAGCTGCGAGGATATCTGTAAATATCAGACAGGGGCTGAGCAGAAATGAGCATAAATAACCAGCAGGACCTCGTGGCAAATACACCGATCCGTGTTGAACGTGCACAGAGGGAATTCAGGGGGGAAATGGGGCACTGAACTGCCAATCAGCTCATGTGTGTCACTGCTGCCTCAAGTTTCTAAAAGAGCTGCTCCTATTTTCTCTAAGTTCGATTTGAAGAGTTTTTCTGACTTTCATGAGGCTCTTTCTGTTAAGCAGATCAGCTCACTGAGAATTCTGCTTTATGGACTGGAGCGGATCTGTGTGGACAGATCTGTTTTGTCGTGGGTAACAAAATGAAACGGGTTAATTCACACACACACATCGGGTTGGATTCACTGTATCTGTCAAAAAATGAAAAAATCTGAGTACTCTTACTATCATTTGTGCCTAGAGAGACCAGAGAAACTGTAGCAGCAAGAAAAAAATACTCAGACTATTCCTTTTTCTCCTGGAGCTGCTTAACATAGAGGCATGAATCTTTATTACTTTTGAACAAAGCCAGTGTTTTATTTTGATTGCCGACTTGTCAGATTTTAATAGCATAATCTCTGCAGCAAAAAGCGTGGAACTGTTGAAACAGAGTCTTTTATCTGCTTCCATATTCTAATTCCTGCGTGTATTTCTGTAATAACCACAATGCAGGAGGCGTCTGAAAGGCATTTACGAGCGAGGCATTTCAGAGTCACGGCTGCTCGCTTTGACAGGGCCTAAGAGGCGTCTCAAAATCAAAATGTGTCGTTTTCCCGTGGATTGTCCTTTTCCTTGGCGCTGCAGTTCACCAGGGAAGCGCTCAGCCTCCGGCGTGTCCGTGATGCCGCGCCAAGCCTCCGTCCCTCCTGCCTCTCAGCAGGTCCAGGGACGCTCAGGAGAGCTGGGAATGCTCTGCTCTGACAGTTGTGAAAGGTCACCAAGTTAAATTAACTCACGTTGTTTCCAGTGCATCACAACACAAGGGGAAGGAATTAGCAGAGCCCTCCAACTCCTGGAGGATCCGAGAGCTTCTGTCTGCTCCCAGCCCGGTGGGGAGGGGGGAACATCAAACATCTCCAGGTTTCCCTGAGCTGGAAAGGATTAAACGGCTCTGGCTGTGGCAGGGGGTTCCCTGCTTGGGAACACTTTTATGGTGCTGCTTGATCCGGTCAGACTCACTCCACGGATCTGATCCTTGCAAACTTCTCAAAATGGGATTTTTGATTAATTGTGGGGTTTTAACAGGCTTTAAAAGCATGGAGAACTTACAGAAAGGTAACTCAGACTCTAAGCAAGGTTCAACATTTTTGTGCTGATCATTAGAGTATTTCTACCTGTAATGAGTTGGGTTTTAAATACATGTAAAGGGAAAGGAATTCCAGAGAAAAAGGAATTTTCTACTATGGATGGAAAGGTTTGACAGATTCTAGACTTTGATGTATTTGGTGCTGAAAACACCAAGGTTGTGGCTTTGATCCCTGGATGGGCCATTCACTTAAGAGCTGGACTCGATGATCCTTGGAGTCCCTTCCAACTCAGAACACTCTGTGATTCTGTGGTTCTGTGTTTGTCACCTTCTCATAAATTTAAAGGAGAAACCACCACACAAATATTGAAATAACCATGGAAAAGGAGGATCAATCACTCCAACCAGTGATCACTCTCTGGATAGTGTAGAAGGCTCCCAGCTGTCCACCAAATTTTATATCCAGTCAATGTTTATGTGTCTGCCTTTTGCTTTATTTGGTCCCATTTTTTAGTTTGATAGCACTTCCCCCTCCCTTAGCTCTGTTCCACGAGAAAATGACAGGATTTTTATAACCTCTCAGCATTCTGAATATTCAGCTGAAGGTGCTGAGCTCCCTCAGCCTCCTGCTGTGACTCTGCCCATCCACGTGAGCTCTGCCACAGCCCAGTTCTGGTTTTGCTCATGGATGGATTCCCTTTCCCAGTCTCCAGACTGTGCATGTCCCGGGGGAGGTTCCCTCTGTGCTGGCTCTCAGCCCTGCTGCTTCCAATATTGCTCCTTTCAGACCCCGGGATGGAGATTAATGGGATTCCTGCCCTGAAGTGCATGAAACACCCAGGGCTGTGCTGCTGCCCGGGCTGTGGTGATGGATTGCAGGATGTTCTGCTCCTGTCCCTGCACTGAAATGGAACCCAGCACCATTTTGGGGTTAATATCTGAATTATCTTTGCTCTTGACCCCGTTCCCACTGCCTAGCAGGCCACTTTTATTCGTGTTCTCCTTTTATTTATATTGCTGAAAAGCCTTTTACTCCTTAATATCCTTTGGCACAGCCTAACTCAGCTTGGCTTTGGAGCAGATTTCTACTCTCAGCGCTCTTTTTTCAATCCATTAGGTTGGAGCTCTTCCCTCTCATTCCCCCAGGCCGGGCTGCAGATTCCAGGTGGATTTGACACCTTTGGATGAGCACAGTTAAACCTGTGCTGCTTTTATATTTCTGTCATTCCAAGTGGATTCCGCCAGCCAGCTCCCTCTCTTCCCAGATTGAAAAGTTTTACCTCTTCAGCTGGTTTTTGTGTTTAAATGACACTGGTGGGCTGACCAGTCTGCATTCCCAGCGTCATCCCTCCCACGGCGACCAAAAGCCGCTGGAAAACTTCCTGGCCTCCTCTTCCTCCACGTGACTGTCACTGATGGCTCTACACAGCAATGCAATTCCTGGCTGTGGTTTTTTTCTGACAAAATAATTGTTCTAAATCACTGAGCACATCCAACTTTAATTTGGGAGATTTCTCAGTATTCCCAATCCTGCCCAAACAGTTCCTTCCCTACCATCTTATCCTATGCTGATGTTTTCCTATGATTTCTGCCACCTGCCTAAAATTATATTTTTGTGATATTCTTTCATCAGAATTGATGGTCCATCACTCGTTTTCTGTCTCACTGGAGTGAACATGAGGAATCCTTCTGGTTTTAGGGATTTGGAGGAGCTGGAAGTGGCATCATCTATTCCACAATCCTCTATGTTCAGATCTAGTAGAAATCCCAAGAGGAATTTCTTCCTGGGAAGAGTGGTCAGGCATCGGGATGGGCTGCCCAGGGACGTGGTGGAGGTGTCCAAGGAAATTCTGGACATGGCACTCAGTGCTCTGGGCTGGTGACAAGGTGGGGATTTGGGCACAGGTTGGCACTCGATGATCCTGGAGGTCTTTTCCAATCTAAATGATCCTGTGATTCCATGACAGTGAATTGCAGGATCTGCTGGAGTTTGTCCCTTCAGCATGGGGTGGCTGTGGCTGTGCAATCCCCTGGTCCCTCCTGCTGTAAGTGGGCAAAAGAACAAAACTCAAACATCCCCGAATCCCCAATTCCACCGAAGGGAACAAACTCACACCGCGTCTTTTCATCCTTATCATCATTCCGANGAATGATTCCATGATTCCGTGACAGTGAGTGGCAGAAGTGAATTGCAGGATCTGCTGGAGTTTGTCCCTTCAGCATGGGGTGGCTGTGGCTGTGCAATCCCCTGGTCCCTCCTGCTGTAAGTGGGCAAAAGAACAAAACTCAAACATCCCCGAATCCCCAATTCCACCGAAGGGAACAAACTCACACCGCGTCTTTTCATCCTTATCATCATTCCGATTTTATCCGACCTGCCTTTGATTCCTCCGAGTCAACATCCAAAGGTCAGGAAGCATTCTGGCTGCTGCCTGTGCGTGTGCTCAGAGCTGCTCTTCTGTCAGATGAAGCTGACATCTCGATGGGCAGCAGATGTCTGGCATCAAGCTGGCACATATGGGATCATTCCTGTGCCAGGCCAAATCATCCCAAGTTGCAGGAGATACGGGAAAGAGACAGGGAACAGCACAGGGAGGGGAAACACCCCCAACCATCTCCTGCCTTCGTTAAGACTCGCTGAAGTGCATTATTTCAACCAGAGATTCAGCCAGACTCGCAATCCAGAGGAAAAAAATCCATTGTTTGAGTTCAGCACCTTCTGTTAGTCCTTCATTCCGGCAGGTTTTTGGCAGGCGGCCACGAGGGCTGAAACGTCTAAAAAGGTAAAGAAATGTAAAACCCACTAAGAGGTAAACTCCAAACCAGGCCACCCAGGGAGCCAGAGGCACAACCCCTAAATCGGACATCCACGTGCTGCTGCGGGCTGTTCTGCTGGAAATCCTGGATGAACGGCACACCAAAGTCCCACCTCGGGCTGCGCCCTTGGAATTCTTCCCCAGCTGGAGGAATCGTGAAGGGGCTTAAGGAAAGACAAGAAAGCTCTGCTAAAACACGGAACAAGAGTGAATTCTTTCCAGCCAAGCACGTTAAAATCCACCTGGGAAGCTGGCAATTTGTTTGTGATCATCTCCCTGAGAGGGAAATGCTGCAGAGCAGACGAGCAGAGGCACGAGTGGTGTGAGGGTTTCCAGCCTTCCCTGCCCTGGTATCCCACCCAGCTCTGCTCCAGGCCCTGCCCTGCCCGGGGAATCACTCCCTGGAAGGGAGCGAATGAAATGCTCTTTGGAAAGGGCTGGAGGGGACTCCTCAAGCAGCTCTGTGGCTGATGGGGATCCTTTTATCACCGCTACAACTGAAGTTCCTCACTCTGTTGAACCTCAGTCTGCGCTCCCAGCACACGAATCATTTGTTTGCCCGTCCCAATCAGAAACTCTGAAAGAAAATCTCAGCTCTGCTTGAGCAGAAGGGATAAATTAATTTCTGTGCCTCGCGTTGCATTTTATCCCCATCGCTTGGATGTCATGAAAACATCAGCGAGCACAAAGAGACGGTGATGGGGAGTAAATGTCTTTTTCACAATCTTTTATGGGTTTTTATGCGAGCAGGAAAACAAGCTCGGTGCTTCACGAAGTCCTGGAGGTTACTGCCATGTGTTGAATTGCGAGCTGCAAACACAAGCTGTTCTTAAACACGAACAAAAGAGAAAAAGCAGATGGTCGCTTTTAGCGTCGTGAGAAACTTTTCTTGAGCGCGAGCCTCTGTCTTCTCCTCTCCAGCTGGCAATTCCCACGTGGGAATGATCTGATTTTACCATTTCAGGAGACTCATCAGACCCCCTCTGTTATAAAAAGGCACATTATCCTTAAAGAGAGAGGAACAAAGAGCGCCAAGTGCTGCACAATCGAGCTGCCGAAAATATTTTTTCCTTCAATTGTCTCTCTGAAAATGTGTCCAGAGGTAATGGAGAGAGAAAAGAGACAGGAGGAGGATGTGAGAAAATAAATAACTTCAGTTGTTTACTGACTTCAGATGCACCAGGGACAGAACTTTTGTGGCTGAGACTCTTTTAGAGTCTGTTTGTCCCCAAGGGGTGACAGCTCCGGGTGCTGAGCAGCACCTTGGGCGCAGCATCAGCTCCTTGTGCTCCTGTGCCTGAACCTGCCGGGAGCTGGGATCAGAGCCAGCACAAAGGATCGTTCCCTGCAGGAAAATGTGTGTGCCTGTGTCAGGAGCAGTCCAGGCTGGAAAGGGAATTATCCCTGATGGATCCCCGGGGAGCAGCCAGAGGGTTTGTGGTGGTTTTTTCCTGGCGTTCTTTAGGTCTGAGCTATGGATGACATTTTCACCGCGTAAAAGCAATGGGGTTTTTCTAAGGAAAATGAAAAATCCATATTTAGGAAGGCAATGGATCCGAGGAGTTAATGTTAATAACTTCCTTGATGCAAGACAGAATTGGAAATGCTGCAGTTTGCCACTACATCAGTGAGGACAGCTCTGCCTGCCACTCTGTGCCCTCTGGTACCTCTGGTTTGGATATCAAGTGTGAAAATAAATTAAGTTTAATAGGAAAACTCTCTGTTAATTGTGTGTTCAGGCTGTGCTGACCCTAAATAGCTGCATTTTCATAATTGGAATGAAAAACTTTGGTAGAAAAAACAAGGCCAGCAGTAGCAAGAGAGAATTGCAAGAACGTTAAATCAGGGTAAAACTGTAAATTCCCACTCTGGGAATGAGTTTGTCTGGACCAAAATTTTTGGAGAATTAAATGTTCTTCCTAATTCTTTTACTTTGCCCCTGGCATTGGAATTTTCTGGGGAAGATGAGGAACAGAAGGCAGCACTGATATGGTTGGCACTTCTTCACAAATATTGGATTGAAACATAATCCAGAATAGCTGCTAATCCAGTGGTTGAGATTAAAGGTGCAGCCAGCTCCCTATTCTGCCTTTCTGAACACCCAAAATACAAATAATGGAAATTCCTGCCCCTCAGGCTGTTGGCTTTCCCAGCAAACACTCTTCTGGATTTTTCACTGGAGCTGTTCCCTTGTGGTTTTAGTTGCCATTCTGTTTGTTCACATCCAAATAATTCCTTTCACGCACCCAAACCGAACCATTACCAGGCAGCCTCTGATTCATGTTAAAGCTCTCCTTGTGAGCTGTTAAAATCCAGTTTTTGCACTAATTTAAGGGCCAATAAGCCATTCCTCTCTGCAAGCCATTTCAGGGAGTTTCAACCACTGCTTACACTTTATCCTCTGGATGTTTAATCCATACTGTTTTAAAGCCAATATTTTCAAAAAGAAGTGGCGCTGGTGTAATAACACCACTTACTAATCAAATATTAACGCTTTTCTAAATGTTTATTATGTTGTTAAATGAAATTATTTCCGTGCATGAGCAGCACAGAGGAGTCCTGCAAAGGAAATTACATTAAATCAAACGCGTGGCCATTTACCAACAGTTCCTTTGTTCTCTCTTCCCTCCTAATTCGCTAAAACTGAAAGAAAAACCACAGGGGGGGAAAAAAAGAGAAAAATAAGAGAAAGAAGCTGTGGCTGCCCCATCCCTGGAAGTGCCCAAGGCCAGGTTGGACAGGGCTTGGAGCAACCTGGAATAGCGGAAGGTGTCCCTGCCCATGGACAGATGATCTCTAAGGTCCCTTCTATAATTCCGTGATTCTCTGTTCCAAACATCCCTCAAACGAAATGTGTTATTTGTGTGCTTGGGCTCTTGAGCAGCAAATGCTGTGCTTGGGTTGTGTGCTGGGGTGGGGGTTTGGGGACGGCTGGTTTGGATTTCAGGGATTGGACACATCCCCCTCTGCAGCTGCTCGGGCAGGGATTTGGGAGAGCACAGAGAGCTCCTTAAAATTCCCTGAAGTGCTCTGCTCTCCCTCAGATCCTTCTCCTCCTCACTGCCCCAGTTCTGGATTCCTTTTGTTCCTCTCTGTGCCTCCTCCTGCCAAGCGGCAGCTCCTCCAGTCCAGAGCCTCTGGATGCTCCTGTCCCTCATCCCAGGGAAGCCACTCTGGTTTTTATTTATTCTGCATTGCACACTTCCCTCCTGAAGGCCTCCCTGCTTTCAAAAGTCAGCAACCCTTTCCTGCCTTGTTTTCCTGTTGGTTTAACACAATTCCAGGGATAATTTCTTATCCTTCAGTTTGTTTTGTGTTGTAAAACTTAAAAAAATATATAGATTTTTGTGTCAAGAATAATGAGTATTCTATCATTAAATAAATAAAATTTAAAGAAACCCATTACTCATTATGCCATTAAGATCCTTAACGCACCAATCCATGCTTTGCAAAGACTCGATGTTAGAAAATTTTCTTTTTTAAAGTAGCTTTGTTTTAAATTCACCCAGCCTGCAATTTATCATTAAAATCAGGAGGGGAGGGCAGGGCAGCTCAATAAAATATTAGTCTGAAATACCAATATACTGAAAAAAAAATTCATAATAAATACTAATAATACTAAATAATTAAAAATATACTAAAACACTAATTGCAAAACACTGAGATCCCCCAGAGGAGATGCACTTCAATGCAGTGTTATCCCAGACAAGCAACACAATCACCTCCCGGCCTCCCTGGCTGGGTGTTTCACCCAAGGGTGACATTTCACCTCCATGGCTGTGCTTTGGCCGTTCTCTGAGCACATCTCCATAAACCCCTGCGCTGTTTGAGGGTAAAACCATCAGTTTTGGATAATCCCCCCCTCCGGGCACGAAGCTTTGTCACCAGCGCAGCTTCTCGGTGCTGCCTCTTGAGATGGGTGATGAAAATGATTCCCTCAGTGGCTCCGCTGCCAGCTGATGGGGTTTAGATATTTTTGAAGCACTTTACAGCTCTGCCATGGGTTGTTTGGAGCTGCCTTTGCTCAGGGAATCTCCAAAAAGTTCGAGCACCAGTTCCAGTGTAGATGAGCCCTTGCTGAAATTGTTGAGATCGTGGTACTGAGGGCACGCTCCTGAAAATCCTTTTTTTCTCTGTAAAACAACTCTGAAAATAATAAAGGGGGACAGAAGAACAGAAGCCAGAAGAGTAAGACAGCAAAGGAAAAACTTGCTTTTACTTCAATCTCTCATTATTCATGTTTTCTTCCATTTAGGGGACTGATTGCTGTGATAATTCAAGCCAGTTACCAGCGTCTTTATCAAAATCGCCTTCAGAACCACAGCTCACAACTGCTCAGATGAAGTTGTTTGGGAGTCGTTATTCCCCTCACCTTGCAATGACAACAATCCAGGAGAATCCTGGTGTAGAAGCAGAGCAGGAATCTGCCAGCAGGAGATGGAGGTGACGGTGAGGGAGCCCTGCAGGTTCTGCACCTGATGGGGAGCACTGAGAATTCCCAAATTCTGCATCACCAAACTCAGAGTGGAATTGGGGAGGAAACCGCTTTTTAGAGGATTATTAACCGTGGCTCTTATTTTTCAGCCCTGACCAGGAGTCACTTAAAATGAAGAGCAAATTTGAGGCCGGGAGGCAAACTCTGTGTTTTAATGGAGTGTGACAGATCCAGAACAATAAATGAGCGCTTCAGGTGAGGGCTGTTTATTCCCCTCCCGCAGGTTCGTGTGTGATCAGTTAAACTGCCCAGCGCAAAATGAAATTAAACTGTAGCTTTGATCCAGATCTCCATGAGAAATACCTGAATCAATTTCTCAGCAGAAACACCTGAATAAACCTGAAATAACACAAGTGAGACCACTCTTGCAGTAGAATAAACCATGCTGGTTGCAAGCTTTTGAAGTTTTTGGGTTTTTTATTTTTAATATTAAACAATTTTGCTGTTAAAGCCATGCTTGGTTTACTCCAACATAATGAAATAAAATCTTCATTAAGAGCCATAAAGAGCTGGGAGTTTTCTGTGGGGGCCTTTGCTGTGCAGCTGTCCCGCAGGGCACGCTCAGCACTCCGATGTTGAAACAATATCCATGAAATGATTTGATGGAGGTCTTTATTGCTACAATAAAACTCCGGCGTTCCCTTTTTTGTTCAGAGCACATCTTCATCTCCAACGAACGTGCTGGGGTTTGTTCTAGCGAGCGGCAGACAATGTTTAGAGATGATGGGACCTTTTTTTTCCCCTTCTTTTCAAAGCTTTGAGCTAAATTTCCAATATTGTTGTTCCAAACGTTGGCTGACACAGATTTTGAAAAGGAGAGAATGAAATGAAGCGAGTTCGGGATGTTTTCTCACAACTTCTTGAATCAAGCATTGTATATAATTTATATATGCAACGTTCTGAAGAAAGCATTGTTCTTCTGTCTCTATATAAATAATTTACACTTTTTAATATTTCAGCACAACCAGAAGAGATGATGTTGCTCTGAAAAATTTTTTTTCCCTATCCAAGCAACAAAACGCCTCAATTCAACATATAGAAAGGGTTTTAATAATTGTATATAGCAGAGGGTGATGCTAAAACCAATAAAATATCTCTACATTGTGCTATCCTCTGATGAGAACTCGTACAAAATATTGCAGGAGTGGGTTTTGCCCAGTCAATCATTAACTAGGGAGGAAAAATGGGTATAACACATTAGGAAGGGAGGCAAAAGAACCAATTCCACAGGGAATTTTCAGATATTTACCAGCTTTTAGTACTGCACAGGGATTGTCACAGAGTAGAGATTTTTATTATCGATGTGAATTGTGCTCAGTTTACGTCTCTCAGGTGTGTGAGGTCCTTTCTGGACATTTCTGCTGGAGCTGTGGCATTTTGAGTCCTACCACAGATGCTGGAAATCCTTGGTATTGCCATGGTCAGGCAGAGCTGTGGCCAAGGGCTTGAAATTCAGTTCAGAGATAAAGGAATGGCTGCAAAAATATGATTTTCAGGATGTGCCTGTTGAAACTGATGTGGAAGGGAGGGGATTCAGGAAATCCAGGTGCCACAGAGGGCAAATTTGGATTCCTTGGTTGGGAAATCTGTGATGCTTCTCAGGGAAGTGAAAGGGCAAAAATAAATTCTGCCCAAGGAGTAAAGAAAAGTCCGAGTCCAAGATCTTCCTCTCTGCTCTGCTGTCAATCTTTGTCTCCTTCTGCAGTTGTGAAATCTGCTCTTGGAGGGAAGCGTTTGAAATCAGCTTCCGTTAAAAACTTCTTGAATGATCTGGAATCAGTGACGTAATCGATTGAAGCTGGGAAAGCCGTTTGGAACTTGGAGCTGGAAGTTGTGCAGTGTCAGTTGTGCAGGGATCACAGGGATCACAAGGATCACAGGGCTCCAGGAGCAGGGATGGCACCGGGAGCCTTCCCCTTCAGGAGGCTGCAGCGGAGTGAATTCACCTTGGGCTGCTCCCGTGGAGTCACTGAGAGAAAACTGCTTTGGGAAAGGGCTCCTGGAATTGGAGGAGACAACATTCCACAGAGGATTTGAGGCAGAGCAGCTGCCCCAGGACTGCATTCCCACTGAATTCCCACGGAGCCACCAGCCTGAGCTGTGCTTCCCCAACTCCCCTACTCTGCTGCATTCTCCAAATGATGGACCTGGCTTGTCCTTTCCTCTCTGCTAAAGTTCCCCCCACTTCCCAGACTCGCTCCTTGTCACTGGGAAACTGTTGAGAGAATGGAATTCCCAAAATTGTAGGAATTCCACTGTCTGCTGACAGGCTTGAGCCAATCCCACCTTCTCCAGGAACACCAGGGACAAGGAGCAGCTTCCATCACCCGTGGGTGATGTTCTGGGTGGAACACAGACTGTGCTGCTCAGGAGCAGCTGGAATTTTTTATGGATGTTCATTTAGTTCATTATTGCTACATTTTAATTAGGAAGGTCCTGTTCCAGCTTTCCTTGCTGCTTCCCACTGCTCCAGATCCCAATCTCCAGGAGGGGATAAGGATCAGGCCCGGGATCTGGCATGGGGAAAAACCCGGACTGGATCACATCTGGAATACGGAATGGGGGGAAAACCCGGACTGGATCACACCTGGAATACGGAATGGGGGAAAACCCGGACTGGATCACACCTGGAATACGGAATGGGGGAAAACCCGGACTGGATCACACCTGGAATACGGAATGGGGGAAAACCCGGACTGGATCACACCTGGAATACGGAATGGGGGGAAAACCCGGGCTGGATTTTTCCAGGCTTACGGAATGGGTGAAAACCCGGACTGGATTTTTCTCCAAATACGGAGTGGGGTGAAACTCTGGATTGGAATAGGGACAGAATCAGGAACGGGGGAGGGAAACCCAGACTGAATCAGGCCCGGAATCCAGAATGGGGGGAAACCCAAGCTGGATCAGGCCTGAGATGTCCATAAAAACAATTTGCTCTGGTGATTCCATTGGAGTCTGTCAGTAAAAGGGTTTTAATTGACCTCAGTGAATACACTTGTAGGTGCTGCATCACTGAAACCGTACTGGTGAGGAACTGAACTGACTAAAACAGACATTCTCCTCTCCTCGTCATATTTATGATTAACAAAGCAAATGAAAACCCAGCCTTTTGTCTGGCCTCAAAAGGGATTGCGTTTTGCAGTTAAATTGAGCATTCATCTTCTTCTGGCAAGCTTTTTGAAGCTTAAACACACCTTTCTTTTTCTGCTTTTCCTTCCTCCTCACATTCCTGAATGCCGGTAAATTGAAGATGACTGGAAACTGGAAATGCTTTCAGAAAAGGGCTTGAAATTCACGCACAAAAGAGGGAGAAACAGGGAAATGTGAGCTCTTCTTTCATATTAGCATCACAATCAAGCAATTATTTGAATAGTTCATACATTCTGCACCAAGCTTTATTTTTTTTTTCTGGTCTGCATTAAATAATGTATTTTATGCCAATGGCAATTTACAGAATTCCACAGCAGCACTGCTTTATTCTCCCCTTCCAGGGCTGAGAAGCAGCTCATTTGTTGTGAGGGTTGGAACTGGATGATCTTTAAATTCTCCTCCAACCCAAGCCGGTCTGTGATTTTCACTTGGCAAATAACAAGTTCTGTAGTCTGTAAATGAAGGGTTTTTATGTAAGAAATCACTTCGAGATTAATGTTGTCAGACAGAAAGGCTTTTTAAGGAAAAGGTGGCAGGAAACAATAGTGTGTCACTGAAAATTTAACTTTTGTGAGTTGTAATGAGACAATTATGGGAAAGATCAACTTTTTCATGCACTTCCATGTACTTTGGTATTCAAATGAGGGATTTACCTGAGTAATTAAGAGAAGAATAAAATTATTTCGTGGAAAGGGTGGTCAGGCATTGGGAAGGGTTGCTCGGGGAGGGGGTGGAGTTGCCATCCCTGGAGGTGTCCAAGGAAGGCCTGGATGTGACACTTGGTGCTCTGGGCTGGTGACAAGGTGGGGATGGGGCACAGCTTGGACTCGATGGCCTTGGAGGGCTTTTCCAACCTCAGCGATCCTGGGAATTCTGTGAATTTCCCAGGCACAGGCTCGAGGATAGTTCCAGGACGGTTCTCCTGCAACAGGGAGGTTGGATTATGGGAAAGGACAATGTGCCCTGTGTGATCTAACTTTCTGCTTGCTGAACCCTGTGTGTGCTGAGCAGGGAGAGCTGCTGCATGGAAAGCTGGATGTGCGCAGAACAGGGCTGCAGGAGGCCCAGCATTTACCGTCATTTTCTTGACCATATCTATTTGTGTTTAAAATGACACCCACACATCTCATTTTTACAACAGCTGAAGTGCAGAATAATCAGAATGGAAGAAAGCAGAGACAAGTGATTTGTTTCGTTGCTGCCGTTCTTTTGAGGCAGTATGGAAAAAAGGAAAGCTGTGAGATCGAGTCAGGTTTGGGTTGTGGGTTTTGGGGTTTTTTTCTTCACGATAAAGATGTCCAGAAAGTTCTTTCTATAAGAAATCTGGGTTGTAGAGTTGTCATGCAGATTTTCCAGGCAGCAATTAAAGCTCAACGTTTACAGTCACTTAGCTGAAGCAGATGTACTCCTGGCAAGGGAAAAGCAACAGATTTTGAAGGATGCTGACAGCCCTTAATCTTCAGACAGGAAAAAGCCTGCTTAGGAAGCCCTCCAGTAAGTAAATTATTTAGTTCATCACGCGTTACTTAACAATGCTGTTATTTAGACTTTTGATTGTTGAGGTCTGAGTAAAAGAGCAAGAAAGCCCAATTTGTCATCAGCAGAAGGGAAAGGAAAGTTTCCCAAGAACAAGGTTAAGTTTGTAAGAGCAACATGAAGTGTTTTCATCTCCTACCCTAATTTAAACCAAATTACTGGGTTTTTTTCTCTCTCTTAGTGGCAGTAGATCTCCTGTAATGTGGAGACACTCAGCAGAGCAATGCAGTGAGGTTGTGCTGATGGGGTTTTTGCCAAAAGCAATCAGTTTATGTGCAGTACACAGGAAAGGAGAAGGCAGAAGCCCAGAGAGTGTCCTGCATGAAGCTGGTGGAAGGTGTCCCTGCCCTGGCAGGGGTGGGACTGTATGGGCTTTAAGGTCCCTCCCAACCCAAACCATTCCCTGATTCTATGATATTTTCTGGGATTGCTTTATAGACACCCACAGCTTATTTCCTTTTCTGTTATAAACGACAGTAAAATAATGAAATATTTTGTTATCAGTTTGCTTTGCCACACCACATCTGCTCCTCATTGTGCCCCTGCCCGGAGTAAGTGGCATTCCCGGAGCCTTCCTCTGGTTGCTGTCCTTTCCTGGAGCACAGAAATGCAATCACACTCTTCCTGATCCTGCACAAGATAAGAGGGAGCAGGGAACAGCATCAAGGCCAGGGTTATTTTTCATTTCCATTTATATTTCCTTAGCTTTTTTTTTTTATGATTAAACCTTGCTTTTAATATTTCAAAGCGTGTGTGCATCTCCCTCACCCTAAACTAAAGGAAACCAAACCAAACCCCAAACTCTACTTCTCTGCTGAGTAGTTTCCTAGAGGAAAAGCAAAGGTCCCCCTGGAACAAGCTGCAGCCAGATCTGAACGTGATCCGCAGGAATCTGAGCCTTTCCAGCCGCTCCCTAAGTGCTTAAAAATGAATTTTGGCCAGGTCGCTTTGGTAAAACAGGGTGATGGGAGCTGTTTCTGCACTGGAGTTCTGTCTGCCTGGAAAATATTTCCACACAAATATTTCTTATTTCATAGGTGAGGGAGTCCATTTGGCTTTAAACCTCCGCTATCATTGCGGGAAAAATAGGCTTGTTTTCAAGAACAGTCTCAATTTGAGAGTGTATTTTGCTGCATAATGAACTCTCTGATTTGTGGCAGCCTCAGAGGCTGTGAAAACCCTTCCAGCCTGCAAACCTGAAGAGCTATAAAAGTTTTAAGCCGTTAGATATTATTTAGTGAATTATTGCAAATGGTGTTGTTGAAAGGCTGGCGAGCAAAGCTGAAATGTGGGAAACAAAGTTTGCATTTGAAAACAAAAAAAGGGAAAGAAACTGCCAGGGAGGTGTCAGCGGAGCAATGAAGGAAGAGTTGCAAGGGAAGGGCTCTGTGCTGCTCCGATCTGGTTTTGATGTGCAGGGTCACTCGTGCACAGCCCTTCTTTCCAGGGAAAACCAGAACTGGGCACGTGATCAAGGGACATATCAAATAAACAACAATTTCACACTCAATCGCCTTTGTCTCTGGGTGTAAAATGCAGGCTTGGTGCTGTTTGAATAGGTACAGGTGAACAAACGCCTGCCCGCTGCAGGATTGGGTTGGGATGTGGTATTTTCCTCTAGGATTTAGCAGAAATCCTCGCTGTATCTTTGACTTTTCCCTCTGGAAGGACTCGGGGTATAAATCTATCCCGCTGATTGATCCATCTTGAGACCTGGATTCGGTTTAGTGTTTGCTATTTACCGATTCTGGCTGTTTGACCCCAGCGCTGCCCGTGTGTGTTTGTGTGTTGGCTCCTGGGTGGCAGTTCCAAGCCATGAAATTCCTGCACAATCTGGTGGTACCTTAATGATTTGGAGTCCTCTCTCGTCCTGCAGGCCAATGAAGATCTGCTAATTAATTACTGACCCCAAGCAGAGATTGCTGTGACAAGGAGCAGCCAAGTCTGTTGGAGTGATAGCATTCCGAATGTAAACCTTGGAATTAAAGCAGGACTAATATTTAATCTTGCTCTCATTTCACCTAAACTGTTTGAACTCGGGATGCGGCTGAAAATCACTTTCAGTGCAAATCCTGCCATGAAAAAAGTCACAGTAACCAAAAGGAAAGAGTTTAAATTGATAATTCAGCGTGGCAGAGATAAAGCAGCCACATGACACAAACAGAGCTTTAACCAGATGAAATAGTTCTTTTGAGTAATAAAGGCAAAGAACTTTCTTGTCTTAGGGCTGATAATTCATTTAAGCTGACAGTTATTTCGGAAGGTCTGGATGACTTTAAATGGAAGTTTCTGGGGGATGCTCTGCACTGATGGATTTGATCCTTGGCAGCTATCACAGCACTTTATTCCTGGAAAAAAGGTTTTATACTCCAGGCATACAATTAGACACAAAGCACTGCATTCATCATCTCTTGCCTAACTTACTATCATTATTTGTCAAAATCTTTTCTTAAAAATTTTTTTGGCCCTGTCAAAACTGGCTTATTTTTCCTTCAGAAAGGCAAATGATTCAGCTCAACTGAAGTTAGCAGGAGGTTTTTTTCCCTCCATGACATGTAAGATTAGCTCTGCTAGTGCTGGTTTTACTGGAGCAAACGGCAGAATTCACAGTTATTTCAGTGGGGCAGGGTTTCATGACTATATCATCTTTTTTTGACATACTCTGTCTTTTCTTCTTCTGCTCAGCTAGACAACGTTTCTATATTATAATTTAATATGAAACTGTGCTCAGGATTACTCAACATTACAAATAGGAAATACTTTCCTCTGTGCTAAGATCAAGTGGCATGACAAAGCACTCCTGATTTATTTTCATTCCACAGCTCCGTCCATTCTGTATTTATCCCGTCACACCAATTCACACTCTGCTTTAATGTGTTGTTCTTTTTTTTAAAAAAAAGTCAGAGATATTAGAGATAGAATAGAATAAAGGAGTGCCAGCAAACGCAGTAAATCCAAGCACGGAGGGGAAGTGCAGCCCTGTGCCATCACTGCAGAGAGATGGGAATCTTCTCCCAAACGCTCCTGGATGGAAAGTATGGATTCCTGACCGCAATTTACTGCTCAGCACAAGCAGATTTATTCACTGCACCGATGGGAATGATACAATTTGTGGCTGCTGATAAGCAAAGGAGAGAAAAAGCTCCATTCCAGACCTCAGCCACAGCATTTCCAGGATTCTGTCAGCCGTAAAATCAGTGGGGAAACAGTGATAATCCTTAGGGTGTTCTCAGTGATGAAGGGTGTACAGTGCAATGAATTCCCAGGGGGAATGGGACTAACTCAGAGTCTGATTCCTCATAGCAAATGCTGCCAGGGCTTTGTTGGGGATTTTTGTTCTATTAAAGATCTGTTTGCAGTAGTCTCAGGAGGATCCCATATTGTGCATCCACAATCTCAATGTTGGGAGTGCCATAGAGGGTGAACTCCTGGCTCCTCTTTTTGAGGAGTTTTTCACGTTGACCTGGACAGACATTAAATTGATTTATGGCTAAATAAAAGGATGGATTTTAGACACAGGAATGGCTGTAAACTGGCTGTGCCACCAGTTAAAGGGATCAGTCAGAGTGGTCTCCTTAAAATGTGTTCAAAGCTGCCCAACAAGTGTGAATTCCAGTGTGTGGTACCTGATAAACTCCCCTGAGCCTCCCTCCTCTCTTCCTCACAGTGGTGCTGCCTGTACTATCAGCAAGGATAAAACTCTAAATAATTGAGCAGGATTGATCTGGAGTTGCCAGAACAAGAGCATTCCCTGGATAATTTCAGGATAAAGTCACTGTGTTCCTGTCTATAATCACTGACAGGCTCAATAGCCTCAGCTTGGCAGATTATAAAAGTCGATTCAGAGGAGGAGTGTGTGAGTTTTCAAACATCAAATACCCTTTAATTGTTGTTAGTTAAAGCTACAAATCCTCAGCGAAGCAAAGCCCTTTGTACCCGAGAACAAACCTGCTGCAGGAACACAGGCAGGTGTTACCTAAACCGAGTTTTAAGACTTGTATTAACCATGGAAACTGTAGCATTTCTGATCTAAAACACCATTTCCCCCACGCTGGGTTATGTTGCCACAGACAACAAAGGCAGATTTTTGCTTTTATCCTCCAAAACGAGCAGTGCAGCTTTCAAAGGTGAACATCTGCAGTGTTCTGCTTGGTGCATGGGCTGCTAAGGATGGGTCAGGTAATAGGAGGTATTAATTTTGTGGTTTCAAATTATTATTTTACAATGGCAGATGGAAGTTAATTACCTTTATCAGGTATGTAACAGAGTAACAACAACTACTGCTGGAAACGTGGGAACTTGCCTGCGTTCCCAAAGGTCTGGATGCCATGGATGCGTGTAAAGCTCCCTGTGCTCTCACAGCTCTGTGGAAATCTCCAGACCCAAATGATAAAAAAAAAAAATATTGGAGCTGGTCGAAACATTTCTTAACTTTATTTTCATTTGCAACGTTGGAAGGTTCTGCTGAAAGGTCGTTTCAGCACAGCCAGGATCTTCTGCCAGGAGCTGAGAACAGGGCGTGGGGGGTGTTGTTTGGGGGTTTAAGTGGTATTTATGGTTTATTTACAGGTTGGCTCAAGAATTGCCACACTTTGTCCAGAGTTTTATGCATTAAGAGCAATTTTGTCAGGTCAGAGCAGCTCAGAGCTGTGTGTGTGAGAGGAGCTGCGCTGGCTTATTGTGAATGGTGCAGGGCCTCCCAAACCTTAACTGTGTGTTTAATTATTCCCATTTGTAGCCCTGTAGACTTCCTACAGGAAAGAAAACCCCTTCACTCCAATGTGAGAACAGTTCTGGATTGCAGCTTCTTCAAGGTTATGGACAAAGTGAAATTACTGCAATTACTGCACTGCAAAGCTGTCACAAGGGTCCAGCCTTTCTTAACTGTTCCTGAGAATCTGCTGCTAAGCTTGGAATGACAGGCTCATGGCCGGCTTGGGAGAAGCCTCCACGAGTTTGTTGGGAGGTAAACCTTGTAAGAAGCACCTCCAGACTCGTTTTGATACAGAAACATTTCACAGATTAAAACGTGCTAAACGTGGAAATAAAATTTGCTGCATCAATCACCAGCCACTGAGAAAAGCTGAAACCTGGGGAAATAACTTCTAATTAAATCAGTCTCTTAGAGACTTTGAGAGTGGCATTCTAGGGCAATTTTACCTTTTATACTTCCCTAATTTCCTATTTGACTTTTACTGCCAATTGCTTTAACTATTGATCAGGAAGGGAGGAATGTGAGCACAGCTTTGAATGACAGGCAATGCTGGTAAACATGGGTTGCAAATACCAGCAGCCACCATTCATCTGCCTGAGGAACTGTGTGAAAAACCCTGGGAAAATCAGAGAAATGTGAGGGCAAACGGGAAATTCTGAGGGTAAAACTGCTGGGATTGCACTGCAAGGAAGGCAGATCCCCAGCACTGGTTCAGCAAAGGGCTCCACTCTTTAGTTTTAAGTAAATGAGCTTGTTAAACTTGGGTATTCCTGCTCAATTAAGTGACTTGAAATGGCCATTAATTATTAAATAAAGTGGAATTGTACTAATGGGCTGCATAAACTGAAGAATTGACTCAGTGCCTCTAATTGTAACAATCTTTCTGGTCTGAGGTCTCATATAGAGAAAAGAAAGTGAACAAAAGAAAGAAAAAATGGTAGAAAGGGGCTGTAAAATGAGGAGTCTTGTTGCATTCAGCTTTCCCTTCCCACCACAATAAAACTTTGCTCTGTTTTTTGACCATACAGAGATTTGTTTTGGTGAGTTTTGGGGTGATAACCATTTTATACCTCCCTTACTGTGGTTCAGTATCACTTTTGCAGTCTATTTCTCAGCCACTGAGACTGTTCAAAGACGAAGAGAGAAGAAGTTCAATAACCACAAAGAATTCAAAATTATGTATTATAAGGATTAGGACAGTCGGGGGAAAGGGAATAAAAGCTGTGAAGTTTCAGGTCTGTTCCCAAGCAAAAATTTCTCGAGGGAGCGGGGAAAAAATTACACTGCAGCTAAAAATGAAAACACACACGAAGGCAGGAATCAGGTATTAACTCTAAAATTCGATTTTGTGCTTCCCCAGGTGGAGAATTCGAGGGGTTGGGAGGCAGATCAAAAACCAAAACACTGAGGGGGAGGAAAGGGGAAAGCAGAAAGGAAGGTGATGTGTGCAAAGGATTCTGTGCAGTGTTTTTGGGGAGAGATCTCCATTTATGCTGTGAGACTTGGGAATGTGATACCATTTAAGCACTGGGTGTATTGTGCTCTCTTGATTAATCCCTTGTGTCCCACACACCATTTCTGGTATACTTGGCTGAATCCTTGTAAGAAAACACCCCAAGAGGGGCAACAGCATCAGCCATACTCTGGTTTTGCTGTGAGGAACATTTAGGGTGGTGCTTCGTTTGCATTTTCATCACATATGCAAATGTTGGTTTTATTTATCTCGGGAGATGACAAGGCAGGCAAAGCTGTGCTAACGAGCACTTCAACGAAGCCACAGCAAATGCCCCCAAAACAGAAACAGAAATAAATAAGGAACCATCACACCCTTTTTCTTTCTCACTGCTGTGCCACACTCTATAAATCCAAGCCCTAAATCACCAATATTTTTAGGGCAGAGAGTCCTGCGAGGAACTGGCAAAGAATTAATCAGAAGACTCCCAGCACCGAGGTTCTGCCTGTTCCCAAAGGCTTTGCTGGGCCGGGATGAGCAAAACTGGTGGGCGAAGACTCTTCAAACGAGGCTGTGAACATCAGTGGAAGAAACAGCCTCACAAACCCCGAATTTTCTGCCTCAGTTGTCACCTGTAAAATGGATAACAGGGCTCTCTGCTGAAGGTTTCAATGAGCTTGTCAAATGTGCTGAGATATTTTAGGTGGAGGGTGCTGGCTGCTCTTTGAAGGGAGCTCCTTTCATGAGGAACACCAAAGAGCCCTCGGATGGCAGCGACATTCCCTCAGTGTTCCCGTGTATTTGGGATCTGTTTCAGCAGCTGCTCGGAAATCTAAACCCAGTCACTGAAACTGCATTTTCTGCTCTCCATACAAAGCTGAGACAGTGAAATTGCTCCGTGCAGGAGAAACCAAATTGTTATAACCCTTCAAACAGAAGCCTCTGGGTTTTTCCCTCCCCAGTTTGTGCCTCAGGCTGGGACCGTGTCAATCAGCGCAGGGATGGATCTGCTGCAGCTCTCCACGCATCAGGGATGTGGCAATGAAAGGGTTGGAAGGGAGCACAAGTGTCAGAAGTGATGTTCCCTGGCCATGTCCACTGTCCCTCCTGCAGCTCCAAGGCAGTAACCCTTTGGAGGCTTCCCTGACACAATCTCTCTTTTTTTTTTTTTTAAAGTAAAAAGCAAAAGCAAAGAAAACCCCCTTGTAATGCTGTTTCCTGCTGCTTGAAGCCGACAAAACCCCTGCAGTTTACATCTAATTGATGGTGATGTGATTTTGAAAGTTAATTCATTCTTGGGTAAGACTGAAAGGGGAGTTATCCCATGGGATGGATGAGCAAGCAGAGGATGGAGAGGCACTTGAGATTCCTGGCTTGCATTTATCCCCTCAAACACACTTGATACAAATCTGTGATTTCCTGGAGAGCTTCTTCAAAGCCCATCTGGCTCAGAGGCACCGGGCTCGCTCCGAACTGTGCCAGATCCCTCCTTGGAGGGTAAAACCCTGGAAGTGGGATTTATCTGTGCAGCCTGTCCTGGCTCCCCGCAGGAATTCTGCCCTTGGGAGATCCAGGCCATCAGTTTGATCCTGCTTCCTGGCACAGGCTCGTGCAGCCAGGCAGGATCTGGCCCTGTGACCACGGGGAGCTGTCCAGCGCTCATCCCGAGCCTGCTGGAGCTGGGAATGCTGGGCTGGGCAATAAACCCTGGTGCTCAGCCCCAGGCAGCACTGCAGTGCTGCTGCTCAGCTTTCCCTTGGGATCAGGTATGAATTTAATGTTTCCAGCCGAGTCAAGGCTCCCAGGAAACTGCCTGAAAATTATCAGTGGGATTTGCCCCACATTTCGCTTCCTCATGTCGCGATCTCATCCTGCATCTCCACCAAACATTTTGGTGCTGTTGGTGGGAGAATTCTGGTGCATCTCAGGGTCTCACCCTCCCTCACTGGAGTAAACTCCTGGGAGAGGACGCTTGGGGTTGAAGAAACAGCCCATAAATCTGAATTTCCTGTGGAAAATGACTACAGCCTGTCTCCTCCCTGTTGTGGTGGTGTCTTCAGAGTCTGCTGCAGACCTGAAAAATGAGGCTGATTTTGGCCAGGAAAGGTTTGCTCTTACCCAAATTCTCTGTGGGGAAAGAATTTTGTGCATGAGCAGTGAAAAGGGGATTTCATATTTCATCATGGTTGGGGACTGCTCTGAGGAGAGCTCTCCTCAAAATTGTGCTTTCCTTCCAACAATTCATCATCCAGAACCAAGGGAGGAAAGGTTTTGTTTTGAGAACCCTGCAGACAGCACTGAAAGCCACGGGATATCCCGGGATAACCAAAGCAATCCCTTCTGTGTGGGATTTGGGGCTGGGGAATTGCTAACCCATCCCTTCTCACTGGCACACTTTGAAATGTGTGGAATTTCACTGTATATTTACAAATATAATTTTATTAACGAAACACCCCGGTGGTTTTCAGTCCACAATTTTCCTTTAATTTGTGGATTATTCTTTTCCAGGGCTGAAATCCAACAAAATTCCATCCCAACCCAAGTTTCCAGGCCGGGGGAACGAGAGCCTTGTTTAAAAGGGCGATGGCAAAACGTGCAGTGAATCTGCACCACAGGGCTGGGAAATAACTCCACGTAGAGTGAGTTGTCACCGAGACATAAATCACATTTTTATAAACAAGCCTTCAGCTGTAACAAAGTGTCAGAGTGGGCTTTTTTTCCTTTTGCCTTTTCCCTCGTAAATCCCCGCGGTGGTTTGCATTTCCAGGCTGTGGAAGCAGAAGGGAGGAGGCATTTTTGAGGCATTTCCCCCCTGTTTGGCAGAGCTGGGTGGCGTTTCCATCACAGGTTGTTATTCAGCACTTGGAGAACACAGCGAGCGTAAGGAATTATGGAGGAACGGGAGATAAATTTTTATTGCTCTGTAGTGGGCTTGATTTACCAAAAAATTTTGGTTTTAAATAACAAGCTTTAGGCTGTGAAACCATGATTTTCTTTTAAGTGAGACTTCATAACGTTTGTGAAATATGGGAGATAAGACACAGTCTGCTGCCAGTGGGTTCTACGACACAAGGTTTATTTTAGGAGCAGTGTAGAGCATAATATTTACTTTAAGCCCTAAACTGAGCACAGAATCTGCAATAAAAATATTTTAAAATGCTCCAGCAATAAACAAAACAACAGAGGGAAAAAAGGGAAATAAAATCCAAGGTGGTGTATTGGGGTTTTTGTCATCAAGGCAGATACACTGCCAGAAACACTCCTAACAAATCAAGAAGTCCAAACTGTTCCTGGTTCCTTCTGTATTAACACTGGAATAAGCAAAGGAAAACCTTGTACAGCTTCAGCTACAGCATCTGCTGGTGCAGCTTTTCAGGCAGTACAAAGACCCCTATAAAGAAGGCAAAAAAGATATTTTCCAATGGCTTTTTAACAAGAATGGGTGATTTCTGGTGGCGTTTGGGATTTTCTCCTTTTCCAGCTCCCAAGTGAACGTCTCCTGCTGTGGATGTTGTTGCTGCCTTGGTTTATCCCACGTGCAGGTCATGGGAAAAACACAAATTGAAATAGTCTGACACACCTGACAGGGACAACACAGCAGAATTCATCCACCCTGTGGAATTAGGGCACCCTTGGATTTGATGGTCGTTATGGAGGCAGAGAATTTACAGATGGTGCGTGGAGGTTCCTTCCAAGAAATTCCCAAAGAATCCAGCATTCCGTAAATCACAATAATATCACATTTAACGTGGGGTTGCTTTGAGCTGAGCAAGCTTGAACCTCTGGAGCCAGCAGGGATGAGCTTTTGCAGGGATGAGTTTTTGCAGGGATGAGTTTTTGCAGGGATCATCTCAAACTCTCCTTGATCCATGGCCCTCCCAGGTAAAGGGAGCCGTTATCAATCTGCAGATAAGGACGGGGCACACGATGTCATCCAAGGCCAGAGGTCCAAAGGAATTTTGATCCTTTCAAATTCCCATCAGTGCCAAATGTCATTTTTAAAGGTGCCGAAGTAAGAGGAGACCAAAGACAACTCGAAACCAACTTGACTTCAGCTGTTGCTTTTCTCTGGTGTTACAGCAAGGCCTATGGGCTCCTAATTCAGAAAAGTGAGGTAATAACCCTGTTTCATTCCAGAAAAAAACCACTTTCAATATTAGCCTTTCAGCTAAATACTCAGGATGAATTTTTTCCTTTAAACTAATCAGGACAGCAAGGGAATTATAAATTTTGCTTGTAGATATTCCCCACTGGAATGACTGTGGCCAGGAATATGCAGGAGAGATTTTCACCAGATTCCTGTATGGATATAGGGAAACCGAAGATATTCTTGGTCCCTCGGTGACAATAACGTCTCAAAGTATATTTTCTCCTCTAAATTTATTTATTCGCTATTATCGATAAATCAATGGCAGCTTTCATATTTTATCTGAGTCATTTGAGTTTAAAGCTCCCAAGAGAAGCACGGAGAGAGACAGAGCGAGAATTTAAGTGGTTTTATCAATAAAATGGTCTGCTTTTTATCACTTTTCAAATATGGCATATCTCTTCTGCTGCATGTGTATTTTTCCGTGGGTAACCTGTGAAGTTTTATTCACTGATGCATTCATAACAAGCAGTGATTTATAGGCATTTTGTTCCCAAATACCAGGATTTTGAAACAGGATTAATCCATGCTGAAATCAGCACAGAACAAATTGAAACTCCTCCATGGCTGTAATTAGTCCCAAATTCACTTGATTGCTGCATGGCTCACAGACATTAAATAGAGGTGCTTGGCTGGGAGGGGTAAATTCTATCTGTTACTTATTGGACCAAGAACAGGGAGAGAATGAACATTTCAAGCACTTTAAATTTCCAGTTTCTGCCCAGCAAAGGCCAGGCACGGATCTGGAATCAAACCATCCCAGGGACCAGATTTTGTCTCGCTCCCTTTTCAGCTCCGGGGACCAAGAATTTGCCTTTTGGGCTGTATCTGTCAGGAAATGGTAAAAGATAAATGGCTTCACTGTTATGCAGATTTTCTGCAAAAATTTTCCAGACCAGAGATTTTTGGGGAAGATTCTGGACCTTGGTGTTTCACGTTTTGTATGCAGAGGTGCCCCTGAGGAAAGGTTCATTTTTCACCCAGCGACTCATGGGATTTTATCACCAGGGGTGGGTGATGGTTGTGCACACACAATTTTCACCACGTTTTTAACAGTTTTAATTGAGTAAACCTTGGAGTGAAGTAGGTCTCCGAGGTTTCGGGGCAGTTTCAGCACGTTTTGAAAAAGGTTTAATTTCTTCACTTGTCAGCTGCACAGTGAGATCTGAAACGAGCCTGTTTCAGGGGATGAATGGAAAATGAAACGATGGGAATATAAAAGATTACAAGACATTGCCTCTTTCTTTGTCCCTCTTGTTCCATATCACAACACAAGTCTTACATGAAAAGACCAAATCTCCAAGTTTGGGATATATTTAGCACTTAATTACATTCTATTTAATTACTTGGCACCAACTAAATGCAACCTCATTAATTTCTAATATTTTTCCAGTAATTCCTGGTCCTCTAAGAGACATCTCAATAACAAAACTGTGCCCAGTGTTTACAATGCCACAGAACCTGGACAAATAACGGGAAAGGTAATTTATAATCTCAGCCTGTAGGTCCTAAAGTCCTTTACATCTGAGTAATATCACAGAGAAAAAAAAACTTAATGGCATTCCTAAATTTCGTGACACAAAAGTCTTCTATCACGAAGTCATTTGGGATTGACAAAACTGTAGCTGAAGTGAGCATTCATCCAAAAAAAAGGGGGTTTTCCTGTATAATGACTGATTTTTTTAATCAATGTGAAGATTCCTGTGGATTTCAAAAGAAGCAGGGTCCCTCAATCCGCCACTGTAAATTGCACACTGTGCCTGGAACAGCTTCAATAAAGAAAATGAAAAAAACATCCCCTAAATAGAAATGTTTGCTGATGAAAAATGTGAGGTGTAACAAGTCTTCAAGTTTAATCAGCCCTTTAATTAAATGAATCATTTGCTTGCCTTTTATTACTTTACCTTCCCACTCTCACCTCCTGCTTTTTCTTCAGGCTCCTAACCATATAACCAGCAAAAACTTTGCATTTTAATGATCTTTCCTTCAGACTTCCTTTGCAATGTGTTGATAACTTGTCTGTAATAGAGAGGAGCGTTGGACCCGTCCAGACTTGATGTTATTTTGAAATCCTTCCCCTTCAGCAGCTCTTACAAAGCGTGGGAGCTGCTGCTTGTCCCTGAATTCCATGGATTGATCGGCTGGGGATTGATTGGTCATCAACCTGCATTTGGGAATAGTTCAATACTCAAGCCAGTAGGTAAAAATGGGCATTTTGTAGAGATTAAGGAGCGTAAGGGAATTGTTTCACCGACCCTGTGCTTTTCCTGGAGGTTGGATCTGGGGTTATTCGGTGTTCCTGAAAATTCCTGCCCCTGTATCCTGCAGCTCTCCCGCTGCCCACGCAGCAAAATTGACTGCGAGGAGCTGGCACTTTCCCAGGCAAGGGCTGTTCACCCCCTCATTAGCACAAACCTTTGCTGCCACTGCCTAAGCAACTCTTTGTTCGTGACTCCACCGCTTGTGTTTTGTTTGCATCTCTGCGATGATTGATGCAAACACTTCCACGCTCAGCAGCTGCTTTTGTGTGAAGATTGAAACTGGAGCAAGCAGTTGCTGAGATGCTGAGACTTGACAGAAAAGGAGCTCAGAAGAGAAAATTCCCAGGGCTGGGATTTTAGAGGTAAACCTCCTTTACCCAAATTATCCTTTTTTCTCACCGGTTCCTTGGAACCAAATTTGAACCAGATTTTCCTGCTTTTCAAGGGCAACATTATATTATTATATTTTATATACGCATTAAAATAATTCTACTTTCTACATATGAGGGAAAGTTTGTCCTTCTTAGTCTGTAAAAGGAAAATAAAGGAGTCTCTACTCTAAAGCTTTCATTCCTAGTAGCCAAAAATCCTTCCCTGACTTCTGCTGGACTCGAGGGTGAGTTCAGCACCACCAAAATTCATCCTGCTCCACGTGAGGAAACCCATTGGAACAGCAGCTCTTCAGGAATCGCTGCTCCAGTCCAATTCCCCCGGCGAAAAATCCCTAATTTTAACCCGCAGATCCCCAGAACGATCCTGATGTTCACTCATGCAAATGCTGAAGCATTTTCTCCGTGAGCGTGGAGACTTCATTCATTACTCTTTGTCAAATATGGTTAAGATCCATATGTGTCACCTTAATTAAAGCGTGTGTGGAGTGCAGGGGGACAAAGAAGGGTGAGCAAAGAGACTTTTATTGGATGGATCAAGAACCAGGGCTGTGTTGTGCTGCCATCACCTTTAATATCCTCAGAAACTCTGATACGGCCTAATCTGCTCACACAAATTGAAAAAAGTCCTGATAGCAAAAATGAATAAGGAAGGAGAGCACCAGGAGGCAGAAGTATAATTAGAAAAGCTCCCTTTATCTAAAAATTTCATTAAAAACAAAGAAACACTCCAACACACCAAGATATATAGGCTGTAATTTTAATTAAAAGCGCGGCTCTGCTTTGCAGTCTCAGCACAGGGCACTCGTTTCCCTCTCCCAACCAACCATTGCCCGGCTCTAAACTCCACATCTGGGGACACCTCTGGGGCTGAGGTTGCCACAGAAGTTCCCAGTGAACTTCCCACGGCCATTTCAGTTATTGTCACTAAACAAACCTCAGGAACTTTACTGGAGAAGCTGCGAAATTGTAGGAAGTCGAGTTGGAGCGAGATAAATTTTATCTCTTCGGTTACTTTTGCACTTTAAATTGGTCTCTTGTCTTACTCCGGATCACTTGATTAATGCCCAGGCAGAGCACTGGGAGTTATTGGTGCATTGCTGGGAACTTGCTTAGGGATGGATCAGAGGAATTGGGAGATCCTTTCACATTTTTATTTTCTACTTATTTATTTCTATGTCGTTTATTGATTTTTTTTCCCTCTTCAGTTTTTGCAGAGGGGACCTGTCACGAGTGTCCTTCATAAATCCTCACGCCTGCTTTCTCACACAAATTCGAGCCAAAGAATTGTTAAGGAGATATTAAAGCAATTTACATTTCTGCCAAGGATCTTAACCTCCCCCCTTCATCAACAGCACAAACATGTCAAGGGAAACTCCACAATCAAGGCAACGTGTTAAAAACCACATTTCTCGCTGCCTGTAGACAATGTTGGTGGGATAAAAATGAATCACATCTCCCTGTTAAACCTCCCTTGGCAGGTTTCTCACAGTGAGAGCCAAGGTCGGTGTCACCAGTGCTGGATGAACGTCTGGCTCCTTGGCACTGAGACAGCAGGAGAGCAGGAAAGAAGCAAACCAGCCTGGTTCACTAAAATTCAGGAGTCTCCTCCCCATGGTCATCTCTGAATCCAAAAATGCCATGACTGTCACTTCATGAGCCCCTGGCAGGGCTGGGCCAGCCCCTCGGGCACTCCCCAGGGCTCTTGGCTGTGGCCCCTGTCGGTGCCCAGCCAAATAAAAGCTTCCAAAAGGAATTATTGATGAGCATTGCCACCTGCATGACTTTGACACGGGGAAAAACACATTTCACAAAATCGAGATCCGTAACTAACAGGAGGTTAAGGCTGTCATTCCCAAATTCTGACCACTTCTTTACCCTTATTTCTGATCACTTTCGTGCACCTCAGGCGTTTTTTGTGCTCATCCAAGCCAGGAGAACACAATTCCTGCTGCTGCTTTGGCACCCCAGAGCCCCACCCGCGTCTCCACTTCGGGATCTGGCCCGCAACATTTGCACAGTCCCATTGCCCCTTGGAGGAAGCCCAGATTTGATTTGGGTTTGTGTTTCCTGCACACAGAGCAGCGAGTGCTGCCTGCCAGGCTGGGAGGTGACTGCTCAGGGATGCAATATCCAGAGGGTGCTGTGTTCCCATCAGAGATAACAGCCCAGCATCACAGATTGCAGATCTTTCTCTTTTCTTTCTCTCTGTTAATCTCCACTGCACAGCATTATATGAAGTTCTTCAAATCATGGCTTAATACAAGCCTCGGTTACGTTTGTGTCTTCACATCTTGGCCAGTAAACCTAATTTCATCTAATTTATCTCTTCTTTGCTTTGAGGTTGCTTTGAGGAGCTTCAAAAATGAATGTTGGCAAACACAGCCGCAGAAAGGAAGTAATAAAAGTTAATTTTGCTGTTAACAAATATCACTGTTGGTGAATGAGGATTTATGGAGGCCGCCGGGGAACCTGACATGAATTATTTCATTTCTTCAGGGTTTTGATAGGGATCCTGCTGGTTCACTGTTGCTGACTTCAGAGCAGTCACTTATTAAACTGCAAGTACAGGCAGAAGGTGTTGGAGATAATGGATGTTTTTAACTGAACAAACTGGTGAGGGCACAGGGACTGAGCTCCTCTGGCTGAACAAACCATTCCCTGTTCCAGGTGTTACCCAGGTAACCGAATTCGGAGCAGGCATTGGGTGCAGGAGAATTTTAATTTGGATCCTGAAGCCACTGCCTGGTTTCAAGAGGTCTCATTAGAAAATTGAGCAGCACAGCCTCCCATTTCCCTGCTGGTTTGTTCTGTTTCCTTGAGATTCTGCCAAAAAAGCTCTGTGCAAACTCTGATTTAGAGTTCTGAATTCCCAGCTGCCTGAGTTTGGGGTTTGGGTTCCACCTCCTCAAATGATGAATAAAGTTGCCTCCAAAGTGTGAATCATTGCTTTTATTGGCACAGCTCTCCTGGCTGAGGTATTTTTCTTTCTAGGTGAGTGCTGGATGATCTGTATGGCAGCTGAGTTATGATAGCTGGAAGTGTTTGCAATATCTGGGTGAATAAAATAATGACTCCCAGGACAAATGAAAGATCATCAGTCAGATATTGCAGCAGTCAGGGTCTTTACAATTAATGGTAATCAATAATAAATAAATAGAGTTAGACAGGGAAATGGTTTTTCAACAAGTTTGCTTTGTTGGTCGTGGAGGTTTGCTTGCTAATCATGAACTGCCTCACAATCTTATTTCAGACCTTCGTGCTGTGAGAATATCAGCTTCCAAAAGTTTTGAAAATCTTGTTTTCTAGTGTAAATATTTGCCACCCAGCCTTGCTTTTCCTCGCTTTAAATTTAGCAGTAGTGACCATAATTAGGTCATTGAAAACTCTGGCTCTGCCTAAGGGAAGGGTCCCTTCTCACTGAGCTTAATGAGAACCTAAAGAACCAGGCAGACCCCAAAGTGGCTTTAAAAAGATCCCAACACGTTTAATCTCAACTATTGAGCCCTTCCCTGGGGAGTTTCTGAAGTGTGTGCCTGGAGTGGGTTCCCAGTTTATCCAACACCGCTGCTTCCCAAGCTCTCACTCCTGTGCAGAGATGGTCACAACCCAAAATTCAGGCAAAATCCCCTGGAAAGGGTGAGGAAACACAGAAATGTGCACTCACAGGAGTGTGGTTTTCCTTCTCTTCAAGAACAAGAAGCGCTTTAAAAATTGCCTTTGGGAAGCCTCTGCCATTGTGTTGTTATTTTGATAAATCCAGATGTAATCAACGCTCTCCCATTTATCAGGACTAACTTTTGTACAGTAAAAATGCTCTCCACCAGCTTTGTCTTGTACACATTTCGTGTTTTCCTGCCTCTCCGGAGAGATTAATCACAGAGATAAATGAGGTGTCACTTATTTCCTCACTGATTATCACTGCGTCTTTCTTTTCTTTTCTTGTTCTTTTTTAAAGAAAACGTTGCTTGAATGACGGCAAAAGTGGCTACACATTTAATTGTGTGAAAGTGAGGCTGAAATCAGAGCCTGATGGCTGCGTGCAGGAGAACGTGTTAATGACTTTGCACTCCCGCTAATGTTAATTAGGTTATTCTGAAATAGAAGCACGAGTTTCAGACAGTTGGCACGATGCGTGAACAGCAATGTTCATCTCCTTACTGAGTTCCCTGATCTTTCAGTAGGAATAATTGAAACATTTCAATCCTGGAAACTCAGTGTTTCATCTCGGGCCAAACTTAACACATTTCGTTTTATGTTTAGGCAGAAACGCGGCAATAAATCAAAATAATGACAGTTTGTAAATCCATGGATCTGCTCCTATGACTGCAGCTGAAAGGGTTTGTAGGGAGAAAGCCTTGCCATCTTTTCCGTGCTATCTTATTAAATGTGCCCTTCCAAACATTTTTCATCCAGACTCTTTTGTTTAAAGCTACCGAATCAGGTAATTCATCATTTATGTTCCTCAAAGATGCAGAACTCTGATCAATAGAAATTGAAAGTATCTTTTAATTGCTTGTAGAGCCCCTCTATGATTTACACAGAATCTGCTGCTTCAGACAAGAATCCCAAGTGACCAACCCCAAGGATATATTTGCGTTTTTGTCTTTCTCAGAAAGACAAAATACAGGACAGGATGTGTGATGTGTTCAGTGGTGTCCCAAGTTTCCAGCCTTATCCTGGCTCTTCCCCATGTCCTGCTCCATGGTTTGGCCCTGGGACAACACCAAAAAGACTCAACACAAAAGCTGCATTTCCAGACAAGGCAGAATTTCTGAAATCCTTCCGATATTTTATTTCTTGCCTTCATCTGCCACACAGCCTTCGGAAAACGGTGGGGAAAAAAAAATCCCACATCTGTTTTGGTTTAAGGAATCCATAATTTTTATCTGACTTTATTTCTGAAATGTCATATTTCTTGCACAGAGCTGAACCAGAACAGTGCTCAGATCTTTTCGGGATCAAAGGCTCAGGTTTGCTTTCAGCGTGAGGGTTTCATGTGAAACCTCAGAGAAAAAGTCCAAAGCTCTGGTCTGGAAACCACAGACATTTTCTCCCTTCAAACTCTATTTTTAATCCACAGAAACCCTTAATATAAAAGGCCAAAGAAGAGAGGGATAGGTGTTTTTATGGGAAGCAGTTGGGAAGGGGATGTGTGAGTTTTCCCAGTGGGGAGGTGCAACTCAGCCCCAATGGCAACTCCAGGGCAGAAAATAGGGAGCAGCCCCAGAGTATTCCCGCTCTTATGGAATCCAAGGAATGTGTTCCCAGCCCGGGTGTGTCCCTGTGTCTCTGTCGGGAGCCGGGATAAGTTTCCTTCCCAGCCACTTTCTCAGCTCAAAGTCGATATTTTCATTCCTTTCAGCCTTGTCTGGGGTTATTTAAGTTCTTTTTGCACCCAGAGAGGTCCCAGAATGATCCCTTGAAGGTTTAATCTTTTTCCAGCTTTTTAAGGCAAGAGCTGCTCTCCTCTAAATTTCCAAGAAGAAAATCAGCAAGCAGCCTGGCACTTGTAGGGAATTGGAGGGTGATTATGAGTGAACTTCCATTTCCTTTAATGAGGCAGAGGGAAATTGCCTGACTCCTTTTTTTTTTTTTCTTTCTCTGAGCCAGAAATTTGCACTCGGTATAACACCTCATTTTCTCACCCAGCAATGTCTCACGGACACTCCACACTCGGTTTGTAATTGTTTTCTTTTATCTATGTGACTAATGAAATGCCCAGCATAACGGGGCTGTGCTAAGAGGCAAATGAGGATATTAGGAGTTTTTATATGGCATGAGTTTTATACATGAAATGTGGAAATTGAATTAGGCTTCAGTCCCCTGGAAATTTATATCCTGGCCCTTGTTATACTTCGTATATTTAATTAAAATGATAATATATTTGGCTGCAGTCGTAACATTGTTTTAAAAGAAAGTGATCTCTTCTGGGGCCTTATTTGGGTTGTGAATTAAAAGATGTGGAGATGCAGAAAGAATAACAAGGTCTGGTGGGAGCATGGTCAGAGACTGTTGCTGAGGGTTTATTCAGACCTCCAGTAAATTCAGATTAAGATGTCTGCCCAAATTAAGGTTTGCTGTAATTGTGGCTGCTGCATTAACATTAGAAACAGAAGCATTTTCCTGATGCTTTTCCTTGTTTAGCTGTTACAATCACAGCCCCAGAACTCTGCTTGGGGTTTCATAAATCCCACGGTTCCTCACTAATGTACCCATTTCCTTTATCTTTTGGCGCAGTTAAAGGAAAAGCTGTCTCCTCAGAGACACTGGCATTGGAATGACTTAATGCTGACCGCTGCCAATTTTCTCCCCTTGTAAACTCTATTTAGTGTTACAAAAACAATTCAAAGGCAGATTGGAGGTGCCACACATCTCCTCTGACCTTTAAATCAAATTTAGTATTTCACTCCCTACTGGGCAACCGAGGAAAACTTGACAGCTTAATAAAGTGGAAATTTTAGGCAATAAATCCAAGCATTCTTCCATCATTCATGAGGAAAGGGATCAAAGCTGTGCCTTATTGTGGAATATCTCCCAAACAAGAGCTCCTGAAACTCGGATTGTCAGAGGTGAATCCTCCTGCCCTAAATAAGGAATGAAGGAGCAGCCCGGTGCCTGCTCTGCCCACACGAGGTGCCCCAGCCCCAGCTCAGCCCAATTAATGCAGGGCTGGAATTGCACTGCCAGTGATGGGCTGGGAATGCCAACGCATCCCCTCCCAAAGGAGCTCCCTTCCCCCCGGGATGAAGGGCACGGTTTAGGAAGGTGTGTTTTGGCAAATGACGAATAATTTGGGAGAAACTGTGCGGTAATATCCTTGTAATTCGTATAAAATGATGTTTCCCTGCTCCAGAGGCAGTGAGAGGAATTCCTGCCAGTCCTTGCAGGAGTTACATGGTGCAGGTGTTTATGAAAGCAGTTGTGGAGGGTTTTTTACTGACAAAGCAGTTTTACGGAAATATCTCCTTTTTTTGACAGTGATGTGTGTCCAAGGGCATCCTGAGAGGTACTGACAGTGGGAGATGCAGCTTTGGGAGCAAAGGCAGAACAAAAACCAAAGGGAACAATTAAAACGTTTGAGGCTGCATCACAAACAAACATCATTTCTGGGGAGATAAAAAAGCAAGCCCTGAATTCAGGGACAAAAGCGCCAGGTCTGGGAAGGTCTGGCTTTCACCCAGGGAAGTTTGATGGATCCCAAGTGTGTCCTGCTAAAACAAGACCTGGAGCAGCAGGGAACAAGAAGGATGCTGAGCTGGGCAGGGCCATGGGCACATCCCTGCCTCTCCCCAAGGCAGGGCTTCCCTCAAACCCTCCCAGTGATTTCCATGGCTTGTTGCCTCTTCACCACAGCCTCTGTATTTTTATTGTGCTGTATCCCATTCCATTTTCCCCAAATTCCACCCCCTGCAATCTCCTGGTGTGGCTGGTAAACCATTATCTACCAAATGAGGCACCTACTGATAAAAATAGCAAAGGAATTGGAATTTGCTGTTATCAGTTTAACAGAAGTGTGAATTCAGAGGGATCCGTCGTTCCAGCGTTCATTTATTGTCTATTGTTGGCAAAAAAATTCATTACTTCAGTGGAAATATCAGTAGAGATATAAGTAATTACATTTCCTCTTGTTTTTTGCATGCTTGGAATGGGGAGACTTTCAATAAAGGGCAGGGAAATCTGCAAATGGGAAGTGAAGGTGATTCAGCAGGGAGAAGGAAAAGGATCTACACCCCCTTGTATTAGTGGGAGCTGGTAAAGGGAAAAAAAATTCAAGCAGAAAATAAATAAATTAATAAACCATCCAAAGCACCTTATTTCATTATAGAAAACACAAGTTTTTTGTCAACCTTGCAAATAAGAGAAAAGGGCTTAGGTTCTTTCTTCCGGACATAATTCATAGAGTAATAACAGATGAATATGCTCCCCAAGTAAAGATCTTTTATTGCAAACCGGTGCTGTATTTAAATATGAAATGAGCTGGCGTTTTGTCGTGTCAGCTCATGGAACTGCTGGGGAAAATCCGAGGGTGAAAAATAGACAATTAAATGGCTCCTTTGAAAACAAAAGGGGGATTTGCATATCTTTTTATAACGATGAGTTCGCAGTTCGGAGTTCGATGAGTTCGGAAAAGCAACTGATAACGAAAACCTTTCCCTTTCACCACGCCAGAGCTGTAATTCCATCAAATATTCGGCTGGCAAAAAAAAAGGCTGGAAGAGGTGAACACAATGGGTGCTGCTAAAAGCTTGGGATTCATCGCCTTGGGCGTTCGTGGGAATTGTAACACATTCCTGAGCTTTGAAAAGGAGGTGCCGCAATTTAGGGGGATTTAACAGCTCCCATGGAACCGTTTCCATGCGGGAAGGTCCAGGAGGAGGCAGAGGGAATGTGCTCTGGGACAGACAAGGCTGGGAGGAGCGGTGGGACGGAGGGGCTGGAATTTCTGGGAAATGGTGCTGGGGGTGGGGAAGTTTTAAGGAAAACAGTAAGGAAAAAACCTGTTTGCATGGAACAATATTGCACTGTCGCATCCCAGATCGTGGAGCTGTGACCAGGATCCAGCTGGGCTAGGGATAAATGGGAATGGGAAAGAGACAGCCATGAGGCTTAAAAGTTCTGATAAAAATAAATCTAGTGGAGGATGAGCACTTCAGGAAGAATTTCTCCATGGAAAGGGTGGTCAGGCATTGGAAGGGGCTGCCCAGGGAGGTTTGGAGTGCCCATCCCTGGAGGTGTCCAAGGAACTCCTGGAAGTGGCACTCAGAGCTCTGGGCTGGGGACAAGGTGGGGATGGGGCAGAGGTCAGACTCGATGATCCTGGAGGGCTTTTCCAGTGTCAGTATTCCATGATAATCTGTAGGATGTTGCAGCAGCTTTCCATGGCTGTCACAGCAGGAGCAAAGCTGGGAATAAGGAGCAGATCCAAGGCCCTGTCCCCTGAATTACTCACTTTTAGTTTTAGAAGGGATTTGCTGACACCTTCATGCCTTGGATGTAAAATCCCCTCTTCTGTCCCAGCAGCACGAACACCTGAGCTCCATCTTCACACCATTCCAGGCGATGGATATTCCGTGTCTTCCCCGGTTTGCCTTGCTAATCTTTCCTGGTTTCCTAGGCAATGAAAAGGGAATGTGCAAAGAAATCAGATTTTCATTTAGTTTGTGTTCGACAGTAATGGAAGTGTCTCTACTGGCAATAAAAGAAGGAATGTAGAATCAGAGAAATGAATGAGATACGTAAGTCAGGCAGCGTTGACAGCCAGGAAACATAATTTTAATCTCATTTTTATGGTGGAATTGAAAACAACCAACCACAAAAAGCACAAAGCAACCCCTTCCCAAACAAACAGAAATCTCTCCAATTTTCCAGCCCTCCCTCCCTCCAAAAAAATATTTCCAGAGACACCAAATACACATTTTGGCTTCTGCTTTTCCCATTTTCCTGAAGGAAATTCAGGTGCCAGATGCATCCTTCGAACCATTGTGATGGAAACTACGTTGTCTCAGAGAAAATGCTGGGGTTTAAACCAACATAATCATTGAAGATTCCTGAATGCCTTCATATTTTTTTCTCCGTCTTCTTGCCTAAACTTCCATGGAATGAGACACCGGCTACATTTGAAGGATCATTTTAAAGCGTTAATTTTAATATTGTTGGATGCAGCCCCTTTAGATCTATGGAAAAAGGTTGCCAAAAGTGAACTGATCTCCAAAAAACCTTTAAAAAATATGCTGGTGGTGTCTCCTGAGATATTTGATGTTAAGTCTAGCCCTTCCCATAGAGTCTGATAGACAAGACTTCAGAAAATGAACAAAAAAAAAGTAATTTTTTGTTATTTTTTTCATGAAGTAAGTGCTTTATTGGAAGAGTTTGGGCCAAATTCCTGTTTTATTTCCCATCAAGAATGTGCTTCCATTCCGTCTGACAGTCCTTAGCACTTTAGGGCTGCTTTGAACCCGTTGCTATTCCCCTGACCCCAATGGCATTATTTCCAACTTACCCAGGAAAAAAATGGGCAGAATATCATCAGTAATTAGGATTAGTCAGGTTGTGTCATAGCTGGCATTTTTGGTGCATTTGAGAAATGTCTGTCGCAGCAGAAAGCACTTTAGTCTGAGAGAAGCTAAAGATTTTTTACATTTCATTTATATTTATATAAATTTATATAATTTAATTATGTCATTTATTTGTATATTTTTAATTTCTATATTATTTTCAGTTTTTTACATTTTATTTATTGCTTTGGGCTGATGCTGTCTTAAAAACCATTCTGTGTTTTGACTGCTCGGAATGACTGATGCGAGTTATCCTGTGGGTTATCCACGAGTTATTCCTGTGGGTTATCCATGAATTATTCCTGTGGGTCTCTCAGTGAAGTCCAGTGCGTTCCCAACAGCAGAGATTGATCGCCCTGGCAGCTCCAGCAAGGTGCCAAAAGCTGATCCATAGAACAGAGGAAAAGTCTCCAGGTCCTCAGTCAGCCTTCCCTGCTCCCTGGGGAATTCCAGGTGAGCACAGAGCAGTTCCTGGGGCTGACGAGGGAAGGGGATGAGCCCTCAGCATCCATAGGGGCTGTGGGAGGGAAGCTCGGCAGCTCCGGGAGCAGCTTTGCTTCAGGCTGTGGCTGAGGGTGCACAAGGAATTTCTGCACCTGGAATGTCGGATCAGCCCGCTCTCCACACGAGAAAATCCTGGCTACGCGATCAAAGCCCGGTGTCCAAACCAGACCGGCACGGGGTAGTTTAATAAAAACTGGAATTTGGGTTTTGGGCTGCTGACATTTGCTGAAGGATTGTTCAGCTCTCCGATGGTTTTTACAGCAGAGATAGAAAAGCTCGTTCTGCCAAAAATGCTGGAATGTTGGATTGAGTCAGGTCACTGCTCCACGTTCCTCCACTGTCTGTTATACCTTTAAATCCCCAAGGAATCCTCTGGCTTTCCAGGTAGATTCCCATTTTGTATTCCAGGCAGCACAAGCTCTGGCAGGGACACATCAACACTGGGAGCTGCCTTGGGGATATTTTCTCTCATTTTTAGCCCGGTTCCCTAAGGAAATCCTCGTGTTTTGAGGGTGGGTGGGAGGTTTATGCACAGACATCTGTCCTCCTGTGCCCCCTTCTAAAAATTCCCATTGTTTGGTTGTGATTTTCCCAGGCAAACAAGTGAGGAAAGCTACAGGGGGAGTTTGCAGCTTATCAGCCACCAGAGAATCTGCACCAGCCAGGAACGGTCCTTAGCCAGGGAGTCTGGGAATTACCCGGAGCTTGGGGCCCGTAGGATTGGAGGGAAGGAAGAGATGGTGGATTTTAGTCCCCAGCATTCCGAAATTGCTGTCCATGGGGAGTTAGGAGAGTCTGGGCAAAGCCAGCAGCACCAGGCTCCGGGGGTTTGTCTGGGCTAGAAAATATTGCAGGGAATCAATATCCATCAATAGAGCTCACTCAGGAGCTGGGATCTGCCTGCAGGACCTGGCAGGGGCAGGTGACAGGAAACCCCGGCAGAATTCAGGCAGAATCAGTGAATCAGGCAACACACATCCAGAGGAATCAGAATTCCTTAGTTTTGCTCAGCAACCTGCCTGTTTTTCTCATCTTCTCCTGTTCAGGCTGGATTTAAGAAGCTGCTCCTCATGACAGAAAGAAAGCACACAGCCCCTATTCTAGATTTAGAGCACATCCCAAATCCTTTGAAGTCAGAATTTTGTTTGGCTCTTATAAAATATATGTTCTCAGCCCCATCGTGTTTCTCCCTCTTATTCCCTGCTCTTCCAAGAGGCCAGGAGAAATTACTTTCCAACGAGTTTCCCTCCTATGTGATCATGGCAGGCTCTGCGTTGGGAAAGGTGAAATCCACAGGGGTTTTTTTTGCAGTTTCATATAAATCCAACCCTTTCATTAATACCTGCAAGTGGGTGCAGTTGTTGGTGCCTCACACAGCATTCCTGCCTCCATCCCGGGGTGAGGAGATGGAATCCGGGTTTCTGCATCCATTCCTTCCATGGGGACAGCATCAAAGTGCAGGGAGGGAGCTTTGGAGTCCACCAGTGGAGCTGGTGGAGCCTGGAGCACCCGTCACGAGGTGTAGGAATCCTTTGGGAGCAGAGCAGCATCACCCCCAGGAGCTGTGGGAAACGAGGGCGAAGCAACACCGGGCTGTGAATTCATAAAGCTGACAAAATAATGGCTCTTAGGAGCTCTTCTTGAGTTTGTTAGGAGGAAAATTAATTGCAAATTGTTTTTTATGCCCTTTCCCTAATGAAATAGAGTAAAAAATCTATTGCTGAGGCAGGTAGGGTGGGAAGAAGCTTATTTTTATTTCCTTTTATCCTCTCATAAGTCCAGCTTCACCTGCTATGCTGCTTTCTTTTCCCAGTCTGCATCCCAAGGCACCAGTCCATGATTATTGACATATTTCAAGATAAAAACTCAATAAAATCTCTTGATACCTTCCCCCTCCTGTAGCACCTGCTTCAGCATTGGTACTTTCTCTCCAGAAAGCACCAAATCTGTGTCTGTGAGGAGTGTCACTGATGAGAGAGTCACTGGGAACTGTCGTGGGCTGGTGAATTCCTTCCAGCTCATTTCCAGTCTGACTGTGACATGAAGAGAGGCTTTCAAAGCTTGATCAGGAAAAAAAAAAAAAAAGAATAATGCTGAAAATTAAGGGGGGAAAATACAGGAAAAGAGATTAAACCAAATTTTGGAAAAAGAAAAAATAACTTAGGCTGGATTAAGAAGTTCTGCATTGTGTTTCTTAGACTGGAAGGGTATTCTGAAATCAAACACAATTTTTTGCTTCTCTGGGCAGCCTGGGCCAGGGCCTCTCCACCCTCACAGGGGGGAATTCCTTCCTGACATCCCATCCAACCCTGCCCTCTGTCAGTCTGAAACCATTGCCCCTTCTCACATATCTCATTAAACTTCAGGAAAGTGGAAAAAAAGTCAGTTTTGCTGACAGAAACACTTTCTGAATTAGCCCAGGCAGGAGCTGAGGCAGCTCTGGAGGCTGTTCTGGGTGTTCTGAGCCTGGGCACCTGCTCAGAGCTGGGCAATAATCAGTGAAACCGAGGGCAGGAAAGACTTTCAGGGGGAATTTTTGAGTTCCTTCAAGCTGCAAAAAGCCCCTCTGGAGCCAATAGCACTGCTCCTGGAGAAAACACCTATTCAGCAAGGATAAGGGAATGAGCCCATCCCAGGGCACTGGGAAAGGCTGCTCAGTCCAGCGTTTGGATCCGGTGTGTAATTTGAAAAATATCAGCGTCTCACCGGTGCCACAGGAGTGCAAATGTTTCTATAGACTTGTTGTAATTGCCTGCAGTTGCAAAAGGCAGATTTCACACAGTCAAAATTGCGTTTCCTGTTGATTAGCAACGTCGTGGGGTTTTTTTCTCTGGAACTGGAAAAGCGAGAAAGGAGATCAGGGTTGGAGCTGATTCACTTGAACATCACTTCTGCGAGTTGGAAATGCAAAGTGGAAGAATCTGTTACGGCTCAGCTCGACTCCAGGGGGGAAAAATATTGGAATATAGCACTGTGATTTCAGAGGGGCTGAATTCATCCAATTAATCACTGAGTAATTAAGGATCTAGTAAATTGTCAGAGCTGGATCAGATTCCTCCTGGATACTTCCCTGTCTGGGGACGTGGTCTGGTCCCTGGATCAGTTAAACCTCTGCCAGTCTCCGTTGGCTTTGCCAGCTTTGGAGATGGGAAAATGCACATGGACTTTGAAACCAAGGAGGGTTTCTATAAATGTCTGCTTTGGGAGAAGCTGGTGGGTACAACTGCGAGCAGCTCTTGACTTCAATGGGGCCAGAAGTTCTTCCTAAAGATTCAGGACTCAATCCAGAGAGGTTTTACTCACAGTAAAATCATAGGAGTGATGCAAGGATCGCTCACAGGAGTGATTTTTGCTCCTCTGTCCCAGTGACTTGTGTCAGCTTGTCACTTATTCTAATAAAAGTTCTCTTTTCTCTGCCTCTGTGTCTCTAACCAGAGCTGAGCTGCAGGGACTCCCCAGGCTGAGGTGGTTCAGATCTGAATCAGGAACTCTCTCACTGCCCCACATCGCCTGCACTCTGCTGTGCTCATTCAAGCCATTAATAACCAAATTAGAGGAATCTCATTAAAATTCTATTCTGCTTTTGACATCACTGGTTAATGTTGGCACATAATGGCAGAGTCAGCCCTGAGAAAGGCCCATTGCAGCTCCGTCTGCCGGAAAAATAAGATGCTCTTAATTCCCTCACCTTGGAAAATATACGAACCAGCCTAAATTCCTCATAATTACAGGAGGCAATAAAGATGCATTTTAATAGAAGAAACTAATAGCGGGTGACATTTTTATAGAGATGACAGATGATCCATCTCTGTGCTCTGCATATTTTTTGTAGAGGAGCAGGGTAAAGCCTTTGATTTGAGGCACTAAATCAGTTACGAGAAAGCAATAAACTACTGACTGTGGCTTTCAAAATATTTGTCCTTTTAAAAATACCTGCTGCAAACGCTACAGCAACAAGTGGGAGGTGTCAGAGGAGAAATGCTGGATCCCACCCCGGCAGGCTCCGTGTTCCCTCTCCCTTTGGCAGCCCCGTGGGACGGAACTGGATTGGAGTTCTGGTGGCTCCTAAAAGGGTCAGTCTGGAGCCCCCGGGTGGGTTATGAGTTCTGGCAGCAGAACCACAGTGCAGACCAGCAGCAAAGCACATTCCAAACGAGGAGGGTTTCTCCTGGACACTGGGAATCACAGCAGCAGCCCTGGCAGGGCTCTGCTCGTTCGAGGAAAAAGATCATAAAAATTATATACTATCTCTCTTGTAGCTAAGCTCATCTTTTAAGTGAAAAAAAAACCCCTAGAGCTTATTAAGGCTGCATTTTTCCCCCAAAACCCATTGATGATTTTAAAGCCCTGTGAGGTGCCCAGCTCTGGGCTGACCTTGAGGAAGAGCAGCCCCGGGAGCAGAGATGGGACAATTGGCCTTGCAGGGGACGTGGCAGCAGCAGCAGTGGCAGTGACAAGCCCAGGGCAGCCCGAGAAAGGCTGAGCTTGAAACTCCATTTATTTGTGACAAAGGCTCTGTCTGATCCCAGCTCCACTCCCAGAGCTGTGGTTGATAACCTGTCAGACAGCACACAAATAATTCCTCTGCAAGGAGCTCCCTCAGCTTGGCAGGCTGTGGCAAAGCTGCATCCAATGTTTTCTCTGGGAATGTCTTTCCTTCCGTGGCAATTGATGGGTCCAGATGGCACCAGCGGTTCACGAGATCAACGTTTTGATTCTCTTTTGGCAGGGCCTGAATTGATTTATATTGATTTATATTTGTTAATGATTTGAAGCTTGCAGAACTTCGAGCGTCTGAAAGCTCTGTGTGATTTGGGCTTGTGCAGTTTGGAATGAATAAATTAATTACTGTAGAGCCTTTTCAGCCAGAAGAGCATAATTAATACAGGAAAGCAGTTTAATTTCTTTGGTTCGAAAGCAGAGCTCTGCCTCCAAAGAGGAACGCTCAAAATGGCAGCTGCTTTCAAAGATACAAAACTTTTTTACAGCAGTTTTAATTCTCTATGATTATGCTACATTAAAACCAACTTTTTGAAAAAAAACTCTAAGTACTTTTTCCACAAAAGGTTACTTTCTCATTGAAATGGTGAGAAAATAGGAGTATTTTTAACAAATTCTGGAAATAAAAGTTATCCTCTCATATTAACTATATTTAATGTTACCTCTTGTTCCCATACAGAGATAGATTGCCTTAAGGAATGGACTGGCACTGCTCCATGGAAATTAATGCCGTTTCTGTCAGTTCATACCTCCTAAGAGTTTCATCCATAAAAATATAATTCCAGAAATCATTAAAAAGTGAGAGCCATTCCTGGCTCTGCCTCCCAAGCCATTGTAGTCGGGGGAGCTGCCAGCACTGCTCTTATTCCGAGGGATTTCTGTGTTTAAGGGGTGATTAACAGCACTTAATTTGTTTATTGTGCTCTGCATCCACACACTGCACTAACGTGGCTCAGGCATTCTCTGCCTTGGAGATACTTTAAAAACGAGGCCACTTGTTTTTTTCCAGCCATAAAACCTGAATTGGTAAAATCAGAAATGTGGAAGAGTCTCCTGCAGCTTCCACTGGTGTTGGTTCGGGGTCTGGCGATGGAAGGGGTGGGATCCTCACTCTTCCTTGAGTTTTACCCCAACACCTCAACAGCACCCTTGGATCGGGATCTCAAATTTGGACCTTGCCCCAGAGGCCTGAAAACACAGTTTCATTTTTAACTGTATTTTTTTTTCTCTCATTTTTATGTCTATCTTCAGCCACCTAAATAATATCAGAGAAACCTCTCCTCACTGCTTTTGGACAGGCAGGAAATCCACACCGGGCACTGTGACCACGGAGCATCCCAGCACGGATCTGTCAGTGCCTCTCCCTGGGGATTCAGGGATGATTCCTGTGCCAGGCAGGGCACACAGAGCAGCTCAGGACATTCCCAGCACGTGCAGGGCGTTGATAAGGAGTTGCCAGTGCTGGCTGAGAGGGGAAGGACCAGCACTCGCCCACCTTATTTGTTACTCTGTCATCACCTCAGGAATTATCTCATAAAACTCCTTTTTTTTTCTCTGTAAAGGAAATTCATTTTTATTTTTGTGTTTTGCTGTATTCTATTGTTTTTCTATTAATTTCCTACATAAATATTCAATTCTCCTCACAAGCTTTTTCTTTCACTGTTATCAATACTGGACAAGAAGTAACTTTGTCCATGTGTGTTCTTTTAGCTTTACTAATGACGTGAGATATTTATCTAAAACCCCTCCAGAAACTGATTCATTCTCTCAGATTACAGTGAAAATCTGACATTATTTGTTCCGAATGAGGAATGGCCGATACCCACTTGAAAGCTAACAATGGGAACTGCAGCACAAAAGCGAGATAAGAAAGAGATCCAGAGATTTGATTCCCAGACTGTTTGGATGCAAAACAACATTCCCGGTTCCCATGTGTGATAATTGCACCCGGAACTGGGGGATAGAAAATATGCAAATGGCTGTTGAGGTCTGCAATTACCTGATTGGGATGCACAGAATTGCTTCATCAGTTGAGAAAAGCGTTTGCAAATGTATTTTTTGAACTGGAAAACCAAACTGCACAGAAATCAGTCTCTTGGATTATCTGAGCTCGTAAATTCCAGACTCTGTATTTTTTCTATACTCTCTATATCTTTTATTCCTGGAAAGTTTCCAGCTGTGCTTTTAACCAAATTATGGGAAGAGGGTCATATCAACCATACGATTCTGGATTTTGACTCTGTAATATGTGATTATAAAGTGTCCTGAGCTCTTCCTGAAGCAAACCCCGCTGTGGTGCTCATTTATTCACACAATCAGAGCCAAGTCTGCGTCTTGCATTGCTCCAGGTGGCTCCAGAGCTGGAGGATTGGACATTCTTCATCCACAGAGGAGCTGCTCCCTCCAGTTTGGATGCTTCTCCCACCTCCCCCTTTCCCCAAGCCCTGCCTTCTCCCCGGGATCAGGGGGTTTTTAGGGAGCAGCGTTTGAGTGAGTTCCACTGACAGCTTCCCGAGCCAGCAAAGGAATTGTATCCCAAAGGGATCGGTCCAGAGAGGACCACTGGTGTTCACAGTGAGAAATACAAAAGAAAGAGCTTTGCTTTTCGGGGCTCTTTAGAGTGGAATGCACTAAAATGTCTAAAAAAGCAGGTGGTAAAGAAGCCTCTGCTTGTGTCTCATTTTTGAAAAGAATCCTTCTCTTTTTATTTAGGTTTTTTTTTGCCTTTTTCAGAATACTCCAAAGTCTCGTGCAGCTCTGGGGCCAGCGAGTCCCCCTGGGGTCACTGTGGCTGTCAGAGTCGTTTATTAAATAGATTTGATTTTAAGATGGATGATTATGAAGCTGGGCAAGATTATTATAGTATCTAAAACTCTCTATTTGTCAATTTGCCTGCAAGAGGAAAGAATAAAAAAAGAGCTTCTCTGTCAATATTTACCATATCAAATATTTAACAGTGGTTTCTTGGAAACTGGAATGTGAAGCGGGACTGTTGATCTTGGATCAAATGCTCTGTTTTATTAAGCTACAAGTGAAATCTGCAAATGGCAAAGATTGTGCTTAAACAACAGGAAAATTTGTGTAGCAATTGCTGTATAATGAGGACGCTCAATAGCAGATAATTGCATAAAAAGGACTTTAATGCTAACTGCCTACTTTAAAAAAATTGTTGCGAGATTGGGATCGTAATTAGATTATAATTATAAGCAAACATGAAACGGTGATTATTCTCAGCAATTTGTCTGGTTTGTTTTCAAAGCTCTGTAGCTCCTTTTCTCTGTGTGAGGCGTCTTGGTGAGGGTTACTGTGCTCCTTGTTCTGTCCCTCTTAGACTGATTTGTAATCTAGGGTTTATATGAAATAAAATACATTTCTGCTGAAATGTCATTCACAAACGTGGTCATTTTTAGCCTCAAAAAAAAAAAAAAAGGATGGAAAAAAAATCCATTCCCTTTACCTGTGCTAAAAGTTAATGAGCTGTGATCAGGGAAAATCAGGTTCAGCTATTCCAGAGGTGTAAAATGACTGCTGGACAAATCTGCTCCCCTCAGGGGTGGGAGGATGCTCTGTTTGGTACTGGGGGTGATGCTTGGAGTATCTGAGATGCTGATTTAAGGGAGGAAAATGATGGCATGGTTGGTACCTGCTTTGTGCAGAGCAAAAATCCAGCTGACTCTGGATCCAGAGAACGAGGAAAAAATCTCTTTCCTTCTTCCTTCCTGAGAAGCCCTGGGGAGTGTCTGGATCTGACCTGCTCTGCTCAACTTTTAGAGGAATTGCTGGTTTGTAACAAACCATTTTTAAAGCTGGGACTCACAAGGTGCCTCTGCTTGGAGGGTTTGGCTTTTCGGGGAGAATTGAAAATCCAGAGGGAATTTATCTCTTTATTGATCCCTAGGAGATGGTTGCAGTAGTTTGGTTGTTTGGGAAGCAAACCCAGGGTGTGTAATGGAGATCATTTATTCCAACCTGCCCCTGTCCTTAACCCAGGATTCCCCTCTGCCCAGCCAGAATAGAAAAACTCCTTCACCCCACTTTTCCCTCTCCTGGAAACTGGGACACTCCTGTAACTCCAAACAGAATTCCCACCGGCACGGGGAGCCTCCATCCCTTCTGTCACTGGGTGCTGGGGCACCAGTCCCTCTTCTTGCCCTGCAGAGCACCAACACCTGCACCACCACCCACATCCAGCAGCCCTGAGCGTTGTCCCAAATCCTCCCCGGTGCTGACTTTAAAAAGAGTAATTCAGAGTTTTTTAAAGCCTGGGCCGTGCAGTGTGTGCAGTGATGTTCATGCCAGCCCGGGATGAAGGCTGCGGGCAGGACACGAATAATGTGCCATTTCAAGCCTTGTTTCCCTGTATTCCCTGTCTCCCTGTGCTGCCCTCGTGTCCGTCCCTGCTCTCCCAGGGAGGCACTGCAGCCACAAGCCCCTTGTTTTATGAAGTCTGCAGCCCTCTCTTGCCTTTGGAGAGCGAATCCAGCACGGCAGGGCTAACAGCACACTGGTTTGGAGGTTTGTGCTGAATTTAAAAGCTTCTCCCACATCATTGCCATTCCCCCAATGAGCTGCACCGCTTCTGCTCAACATGAATCAGCCCCATCCCATGAATGTCAATAGGGGTTATTCACACCCAGGAAGGGACAAACAGCCCTTCCAGTTCTCCTCATGCACGCAGAAATCTCGAAGTACTATTCTAATGCTTCAATTTAATGACAGATCTCATTTGTGTCACCAGGCCTGTCCCTCCTCTTCCCTTTCAGACGAGACAAAACCAACCCATGGTTGCTTTTTAAAGCACTCACAGAACCGGGAATCTACCCCTATATGTGTCCTTTTCCTTTTTTCTTTCTCTTTTCTACCCACAATGTCACAGCCATTTCCCTCACTGTGACAATAAGGCATTTCTCATATTAATATTATTTGGGGAGTGAGTTATAATTTAGCTCCTTTCTGCTGCCAGCTGGAAGGAGGGAGTGAAAAGGCAGCACACTCATTTCTGACAAGACTGGAGGAGATTTTTCACAGACAGGGTGGAACAACTTCAGAGCCTCAGACCTAAATGAAGTTTCTACAGCCAGCAGCGCTGTAAAACCTCTCTCCCCTGCATGTCCTGGGATACACAGGAGAATATTTCATTTAACACGTGTATCTACGTGTTCCAGTAGTGAGAATCAATATCCTCTTTCTCATGCTGAGTTGGAATTCCGAGGTGGGAAATATTTCGAGCTCCCAGGGGTCCATCAGGGCAGCCTGAGCGGTCCCAGTGGCTTCGTGCAAGCTCCATCTGTTGGGAGCTCGGATCCCTGGATCTGCTGGCAGGATCCTCGGTGCAGCATCACAACCTGATCCCATTGGTCTCCGTGAAAATGCAAGTGAAACCACCGGTTTTGGTCTGACAGTCCCCGACATCGCTGGGATCCGCTTCTGCCGTGAAACCTGATACAGATTCCAGCATTATCAATTTAATTTATAGGTAATCTGCTTTCTTCATTAATTATCCTTGGTTTTATAAAACAGTTTTGAAAGGAAACAAGGCCAATCCCTTGTGGAAGGCAATAAACATAATCAAATGGGTCGGTTTGCAAGCAAAGCATCCTTTGGTTGGCTGCTGGTTTATTTGCATCTTTGTGATGTGAATCTCAGTCCTTCTGCTCTGAAAAAAGATGATTTCATTCTCCCTCTCCCTCCTTCTCCCTCTTTGTCCTGCACACTCTCCATTAGCAGCATCCAAATCCCTCACATCACATCAGAGGCTCATTTTATTTATAATTAAGCAGTGATGCAGTCCCATGTACTGCTGCATTTGAAGGATGTTCCCAGCCGGTTTGGGGATTCTGAGGAGGGTGCATTAGGGTTAATTACCTAATAATTTACAGTATAAAATGCACTTGCAGGCACTTTGATTGTCACTAATTGTGGCACTGAGCAAAGTAAATAAGAGTTGGCTTATATTCCAGCACTGTGACCATGAAAAAACCCCTTTATGGAATTTATGACATCCTTTCTTTCTCCTTGGCTTCAGTGGCGCATGGGCAGCCTCCAGGAGGGAACGATCCAGAGGAGTGGAGTCTTGCCATATTCATTTTATAACGATTTTCCTTTCTTAATACAACTCAGATGTCAAATCTAGAGCAGCTGACTTGTATTGCATTATAGGATAACAAACGTGTTGTGCTGTGGAGGCAATAAATCCTAACAGGGTTTGGATTGTTGGATTGGATGTGTTGGAAAGAGGATTTTGAGGGTCTCAGGATGAAGTGGAAGGACAGGAAGCCACAAGCACGGACTGAGAGGAATTCCTGAGCGATGGGATCTTGCTCTGTCCTGGGACTGTCCAACAGCATCTGCTCCCAGGTCTGCACGTGGCAAAAATCTGTGTGGCTTCACTGGATTCCTAAAAATGGGCTGAGAGGAGACAGGAGACAGGGTTAATTAATTGTGGAGAGGGGACAGGGTTAATTAATTGCTGTAACCAGTCTGGGCTGGAACTCTGCTGTCAGCACTGGGGCTGCTCTGTGAGCACTGGGATTGAAGGCTCGTGGTCACTCCCAAAGTTATTCCCAGCTCCTGGAGCGTGCAGAGACATTTCCCACTCCCACTTGGTGTGTTGCTGGTGGCTTTTTTTAGTGATTCTCAGATGAGGATCATCAGCTCAGCTCTATGTAGGACAGCAGGAGGCAAAGGGACTGCGAGAGAGCTGTTGGGAAAAGACAAATATCCCCAGGGAAAGGACGAGAACCTGTGGAACTGCACTTGGCCTGTCTTGTCTCCAGCAAAAATAGGCAGTGATTCCCATTGCCATGATAATTCACTCTGTCAGAAACAGACCTTTTGGTTAATTTGGAGGGTTTTATGTTAGAAGTGTCATTTGGAGTTTAAATACCCCATGACATGTAGCAGCATAATTCCCTATCTATTAGTTCCAGTGGTTTCCCTTGATTTTCCCATCATGGATTTTACCCCTTGCACAGCACCAGTGCAAGCATTTTGTGCCTCAGGCTCCCCAGTTCAACCACCCTCCTGTACAGGGGAGAACTTCAAGTGTCTGAAAATGAGCTTTGGGGTTTTTTTTTCTCCCGGTGCAACGTTGAGTAGCTGAGAAAGAAACTGGGATATTTTTGGATGGTGCAAAGATGCCTCTCACATATTGTGGCAAGAAATATTTCCTGTTAGGTGTGAACAGCGTGGGAAAGCTTTAATTGCATTTAATAAATATTAATGCTTTTGAGAAGGGGCCTCAGCAGCTTTCCAGCCTCCTGGAGCAGGAAGAGCAGCGAGTGAGAGACCCCTGACCCCGGGAGCCATGGGCCTGTCTTTGCAGAGAGGATAAAAAAATCAGGATTCAACATTTCCTGCTGCAGGTGGTCAAATGCTTCGCCTTCCTTTTTCTTATCGTTCCCTTCGGGGCTCAAAACCCATTCAGAAATTTCCCATTCAAAGTTCCTCAAAAGTTTCATTCCAGAAGGAAGCAGCTGTTCTTCTTCCAGCTGGATTCCAGCCTGGTCATTTGAAGTAAAAACTGGGGTGCTTTCAATTCCTTCCATAGGAAAATGGGAGTTATTTGGGGAACAGACTCCCCTCATCGCCACCACCATCCAACAGTTCCTAAATTCTTTTAAAGAAAGTTGTAACAAAGTGGAAAAGGGAGAGTGTAAAGATATTTTTCTCATTTTTTGGCTTCTTTTACTGCAGGAAAAACCTTGGTGGAAAGCAAAAAAGGGATGAGGAACTTGGAGTGGCTCAGAAGGTATTCTTACTTATTAAACTTTACGGATAGTAAGAGGACAGGTTTGGAGGTTTTTGCAGCTTTCTTGCTTTAGATTTTTCCTCCAACATTTTCAAGGGAAAGACTCAGAAAAGTGAGACAAGGAGGAGCTCTGAGTTGTTCTTGGTTGTTCAATATTTTACTTAAATAAACTTCAATTAGAAAAAATAACCCAGAATTTATACAAGGGGCCTGAACACTGATAAAAGCTTTGTTGTAACATTTAATAAAGCTTTCACTGCTAAGGATCAAAACCTAGCCACTCTTGAAGATTCATTTTAGACAAAATTGTTAAACAAGGGTGATTTATTGAGAAGAGACCTTACCAAAGCAGGCAGTCACTCCACATTTAAAACACTGTCGTTGCATCCAGTGTGGAACTGTGCAATCTTTATTTTTAAAGGGAAATCCATATCATTGATCACACAACATCAAAGCTGCTCCACGAGAAACTATTCCTAAATCTGGCTGTTGGGAAAACACCTTGTTTTTAAATCAAAGTGATCAAAATCAGGGTGAGTTTCTCATAGCCTGACACGATGACGAAAATACACAACGAGTAGCAGGGAATTACACATTTGGTCAGGAAAACGATGCCAGGAGTTTGGAAAAGCTCCTTAAACCCTCGCTCCTTTCTCCTGCAAACACTCTCTGCAGCAAAGGAATTTGCTGGGGGCTTTTATTTAAGTGTAACATTTTAATGGATTTTTTTCCCCCTTTTCCACGAGAGGCAAATCCTAACCACCATAACAGAGCCAGCTCAGGACAATTGCTGAAGGCACAGCCCTCAGATTGAGCTCTGTGTGGCTTCAGAAAATAACTCTGAGCTCCATCCAACATCCCTCCCACCCAACACCTTTCCCAGGGGAAGGAAACTCGGCCGTGCCAGGATTGCTGGCAGAACCAAGGGGCTGGTTTTCACTTTTAGTGGCACCGTTCCGCCCCAGCACCGAATTTCTGCTTTAATAGTTTGATCAGTCTTACAGAAAGTGACACTGGATAATTAAAGTGGCATCCAGATCGCCCATGTAAATGTACTGTGGTGTATTTAAAGGCACAGAATAAAGTAAACGATGACTTAGGCTGACATAAAGCAAAATTTTGTATGCAAAGTAGCTACTCATAAATTTCTTTTAAGGAGGTTCTTTGTTAAAGCCACGCAGTTCCTTAAAAGAAAAAACAACCTGTCTGTCAGAGATACTTCAATTATCTTTATTTTACATTGTTTTTCTTCTAGGAATAATAGTAAAGAAGGTGCTTGGGATGCTTTTATCTGGAGCAATAAACCCCGAGGATGTTGAAGTGTAATTAATTGCATTGCTAAAAAGAAGGGGCTGCTGGCAGAATATACAAGCCTTGACATTTTTGTTATGCATAAACTCGATTAGGCTTATGCCTTAATTAAGCATCAGGATTATATTTTCATTCCATTCTCAAATTTTCATTAAAATTAAACTGAGGGAATCTTCCAACAAAAGCTACACTTGAGGAAAAAGTGATGACACACTCCAAGATCTGAGGGATCTGAGCACTGACATCACCACGTCATAAATGCATTTCTTTCACGTTTGTCAGCTTTTAATTGACATTTTAAAAAAGACAATTTAAATGCCCCAAAAGCAAGCCGAGGGAGTTTGCAAAGAAATAATGGCAAAGCCTCCTTTTATAATATAGTTAAATCAACTCAATTTGCTGCTGGGTTATAAAGCAATGAAATATTGGGCAGCAGGATCTCCGTGGGGTTTGGGGAGAGTTTCACACCAACAAACTCCTCTGAGGCTCGGGGAGGGTGGGGCAGCACCACGAGAGGGAACTGCCACAAGACCCACGCCAGGGTTTGTTCTGCCAGAGGTTGCTGCTTCATAAGGCACAATAAATTGGTTTATTTTTACCCAAATCGGGACAGGCTGGGGCTTCAAACAGGGAACTGAATCCTAAAGAGCTGATCCATGGTGAGGGTGAGAACAGGGAGGAAATGGGTGAGAAATTCAGCGTTTAACTGAACAAACGACTTCCACAGGGCTCAGATTCCCGGATTCTCTCTGGCTTGAAATTCCGAGCGATCCTGATTCCACCAGAGGCTCTTAGAGAAACAACCCTGAGCTGTTCTCGATAAAGGCTTTTAGCAGCTTACCCTGAAATGTTCTTTTTCTACTTTGAGTCTTCCATGTTGCCCTTTAATCATCTGAGGATGATCCAGCACTGATTCCTGTGAGCAGGAGGATATTTCCCCTCATACCAGCCCAGCGCTGACTTTTCCTGTCGCAGCGGTCCCTCTCTGCTCACAGCCCTTACAGCACTTCCAGCCCCTCTCAGATAAGGAGGGATCTGTTCCCATCGGTCACTGGAGTCATTCCTAAGCTGCCTTTACTCTGTCCCTTGCTCTCAGACGTGTGGCAGGAGCTACAACTCCGCCCGCTGACCCCAAACACTTCTCCTGCTCTTTATCCCTGCTCCTTACTCCGGGTGTAGATCTGAAGGAGCCTCTTTTATTCAGTAAATAGGCTCAAGATTATCCCATTAATCTGCTGTTTATTGAAGACTGAATTATCTGTGCCTGCACAGGGATTCAGAAGCCTTGGCAGGACAATTATCAACCAAGCTCCTTGAGCTGAGGCTTTTCCAGGTTGTGGCCGCACAGTGAATGCCTGAAGATATTTCTCTGTGTCCAGGTTTTTAAGCCTGTCAGTTTGACTTCCATTGCCTGTAGCTTTGCAAAGTTAAAAATGTAAAATCGCAGCATGGTTTGGTGGTGGGAAGGGACCTTAAAGCTCATCCCTGTCATGGGCAACCTGGGATGAACCTTCCACCATCCCAGGGTGCTCCAAGCCCCGTCCAACCTGGCCTTGGACACTTCCAGTACCTCCATTAAGTATGCAGAACCTGGAATAGGAATGACTCAAGCTGAAGTCCCAGCATGAAATATGTATGACTTCCCCCCACGATTCCTGCAGGAGTAATTCCATTTTGCATCTGGATGTGCCTTTTACTGAAAGCTCGGGGCTGAGTTAGGGCTCTGTGTGGTGAGTTCAGTTCCCCCAACCCCGGAAATCTGAAATCCAACCCTACAACTGGGAACTCTCCTCTCACATCCCTCTGCAATTCATTCCACCTTCTGGGGGAAGGGTCCTACATCAGGTAAGAACTTTTTATTTTAAGGGTTTGTTGGATCCATAGATCATCTGTTGAGCAGATCAGTTCTGGCCAGACCAGTGCAATAAAGGATAAGTTTTCCTACTTTTGTGTGCTGCAGGTCGTATTCCAAGAAAAAAAAGAAACAGATGATTCCTGTCCCCTCATACTTGCACTTTAACTTGCTGCATTTTAAATCCCACACTCTGCAGTCAGTTCTGCTCTTTTTATGGCCAAAAATCCCCCGAGGCTGGCAAATTAAATACCCAAGGAGAGTGTTGAGTGTGTCCCTTTGGCCTCGGCTTGAACCTTTTCCAGCTCCTCTTTTGCAGCCTGGAGTCCCCAAGCTCTGGGCTGATTTGGGCTGAGGCAGACCCAGGTTTGAAGCATTTTGACCCTCACTTAGTGAATTAATGTATTTGTGTGGCTCTCAGGCGTTTCTGTAGCCTACGGAAACCCAGTAATGAGCACAGAGCTCAGGGAAACGGAGCTGAACTGTTGGATTCTGTAATATCTGTGTAAAATGGCAGCTGGGGAGAGAGCTGGGAGCAAAGAAGCATCCCTGTGCTGTCTGGTGCTCGCTTCCTCCACGACCAATTCCGAAATTCTCCAGCTTCAAAGAGAAAAAAAAATATACTGTTGATATATTACATTTTACATTGCCTTTGAGCACCTCAGTCAGTGTTGAAAGGGTGGGAACTGTTTCACCAGATCTCCTGCAGATCTGAGATTGGAGTTTAGAGCCTGGCCATAAATTAAGATCATTTAATCCTGTTTTATTTGAGGTTCTCAGTTCTGATTTTAACTTCTGCAGCCAGTGGGGATCTCCAGCCTCCTCCCACTGAAACTTCAGGGTGAATTAAAAGCAGCCACGCAGCCAGCGCTGAGAGCCATTCATAATTGTCTCTGAAGTGCTGTTTTAACTGCATTTTAATGGCAGTGCCGTGTTCCAGGCCAGGCACCCGGGAGCTCATTGCCACGGGAATTAATCTTGCTGTGACCACTTCCCAGAGCAGTTGTGTCCTGCAGCACCACAGCCTCACCCACACCGATATTTCCAACTCCAAACGGGGACTCCTTACCTGCTGGTAAAGAATGAGCATCTAGAAACCATTTCCTGCATAAATACATAAATAATCCAGCTCCCAGCCGTTTCGGAGATGAATGCCACTGTGGAGACACCACCAGACAGGAAGCCAGGGGGAATTGGTGTGTTCCCAATGCCAGGATGAATTTTGAGAAAGCCTCTTTAACAGATTAAAGCACAATGTGTGTTTTGTAACCCGCTCCATGCTGGTGCTCCTGCACTTGGTTGTTCAGGGAAATAAAAATACATGAAATGTTAGAGGTGATAAACAAGTTCAGATTTCCAAAACCTGGGAAATTACTCAGATCCCAATGGGAGGATCCTGGTGCTGCAGGAACATGCCTCAGGATCCCATCCAGTTCTTCAACCCCCTAGGCACAGGTCTGTGCAAGAGCACCCAAAGGGATTTAGGGGCATCCCAGGAAAAGGGATTTAGGAACATCCCCAGGTGTGGCACATCTAAGAGACCAAGGAAAAAATCTTACTATGGTTTCCAGGAAAACTGAAAGAGGTCTCAGGATAAAGCAAAGATAAAATCTTTGGGGCCCATATTCCCACGGGGTGGACAATGAGGAGTCCCCCAAAATGAAGAGTGCCCCAAAATAAGGAGTCCCCCAAAACCCAAAATGAGGGCAGGCTCACCAAAGCTGACTGGGGTCAGTCTGACAGAGTCCATTGGAGATCAGCTCCTCTGGGGCTCAAGGGATGGAAAGTCTGCCCTGTGAGAACAATCCTGGGAGTGCTGGTGTCGTCCTGAGCCCAGCAAAAGGGCAGGGAACTGCCCCAAGTCCCATCCTGGGCATTGCTCCTCTTCCCAGCTGGAAGGGGCTGGGAGATGGGGGGGCTAAAGCCACATCTGCTCCCACAACCCCACCCGGGCTAAAGGGAATTAAATATTTTCCATCTTCTCACATCCCTTCCTTTGCTAAAAGACAGCAAATCTTTTTAATGAATATTAAAACTGATAAAAAACTCATCTTGATTTTGTCCTTCTCTGAGGGTCTGGAGCCCAAAGCCACTCTCAGTGTTCCAGTTCAGTGGAAGAAGGGAGGAGATCTCAATGCCCCTCGTTCAGCACAGCACGAGGAACTGGCTTGGCTGCCTGCACATCCAATCACTCCTAAAATCACTGCCTATCCCTGGAAAATCTCTTCTGTTGGGACAACAAAGAATTGAGCAGATGCACAATCTCAGACGTGGAAGGAAGGGGACCAAAATCCATGAAATCGCTGGAGGTTTTGGCTTTAGACTTGTGCCTCACTGCCTGCTGGATCCTGCTCTGCTGACGTGTGCTGGTTATGTAAAGGCTCCTCAGGATCTGACTGACGTTTATAAATAGCTTTGGGATCTTTTTAGTCTGTTTTGCCAGTACTGGAAAGATTCTGCTCCTCCAGAATGCCTCCAGCAGCCTGGTTTGCCTTTCCCCATCCAGGAGCCATCAATAATGCCTGTATTTTTCGAGTTCACTGAAGCTGGATTTGGTATGTCATCAGTTTAAATCCCACTCCGAAATTCAATCCATCTTTATTCAGCTTCAGAACGCGCTCAATTGTTCAGATATTTTAAACATCGTCTTCCTTAAGGCTTCTGAGTGGAATTCTACATTTATTTAATAAAGCAGCCAGGATTTACTGCCCCAGTGCTGGTAAGCACTTTTTGCTCTCCTCAAGATAGATTAGAGTTGACTGTGTGCTTTTTTTTTTTTGCTACAACTGCACAAGTTTACAAGTCACAATTGAATTACCAAACTGAGGAGGAGAAAGATTATTCCTGTGGGTGCAGTGCAGGTTGCAGGCCTGTTTTCTTTTAAAGAAGGGTTTCAAGAATTAGCAATAAACGTTATCAACTGCAGCAGAAAATGATGCTGACTTATTACTTTGTGGGGACCCTCCGGGGCATCATGAAAACCAAATTCCTCAGCTGAGCTTTCCAGAAAAAAAACCAACAATGCCCTTTTGGACACCTTAAACTCAGATTTACTACAGAGGAAAAAAACCAAGCTTATAGGCATGCCTGGCTTGCCCCTGAGGTTGCACAAGGCTCAAACAGTCGCTGATTTATTTACTGCTTGAGCAATGTGTTCCTGTTGTGCCTTTTTGAAGTTATTTTTGCCAGTTTTCCAGGTGCTGTTGCATATCAGGTTTTGCTTTTTTCCCCTGCATCTAAAAAAAAAAATCAAGCATTGTATGAGCCATCATCTTTTTCCTCCACCAAATGTACTCGCTGCATTTTATCCTGCTCTGCTGAGCAGCCTTTCCCTTGAAACCCTCGGATCAGGTGCTCGGTTAAATATCTCAGGGTGAGTTCTTGACAAACCATCAGAGCTTAGAGCTGCTCACAGTTGTTACCTCGGGTGGAATCCTCATTTAAGCCGCCTCTATGTCTTGGCCGGGACTGACACCTACAAGCACAAAAAAGCCTTTTCCATCAGTATGTGCATAATATTCAGTACAACTCATAAAAACCAGGGCTTTGCACTGCAGCCTGCAAGTCACAATTTTAAACTCATCATATTTTCTGTTCCTGACACGGTGATATGATCAGTCACACACCCTCAGCTGTCTCTCAGGGAGCTGAAGGAAAGCGTCTTCCACTCTCGTTCCGGGCAGTAATTCCTGCGCAAAAAGGTCCTGGCAGCTGAATCCTGCCCATGGAATCCCTGAAAAAAACCCCAGACAGTCTCACTTCACCACTATGGAACTCAAGGCAGCAGAGATGGATGGTCCTGGAGTTATCTCCTCCAGAAGCCTTTATTCTTGGTGCAGAAATCCATTTAAACAGCCCACGGGGAGTAAAACCCTCGGTGCCGCCGGGGAATTCATTTCTCTCACACAGCCCTGATGTTCCTTGGGGTTCCAGGGGTTTGGGCGTTCATTCTTTGAGTCTTTTCCTTGTTTTGCTCTCTGGAAATGAGAATTGCTCCTCTGGCAGTAAATCTGGGCTGCACTGAGCGCTTCCACCTGCACACCCATGGCTGCGGCTGCTCTGGAAGTTTTTCCATTTTCCTGGTGTTGAAGGTCTCTTCAGAGTCTTTCTTCAGTGCCCAGGGAGATTTACCAATAAAAATACAGGCAAAAATATTGTCCAACGTGACCCAATCTCACAGTGTTGTTAAATGAGCTGAGTGGGGTGACCTGCACCAGAAACCGCTGAACTAAGACAAAAGGTTTATCAATATCTCGATATTGATTTAAATATTTGTGGCTGGCTACAAGGCCACAGAGAGGAAAGGAAAGGGTGAAAGGACCAGTGAATTTCCAAATCTGTATCATTTTTCCCTAAATTAAATTCTGGTGACAAAAAAAACCAACCAAACAAAAAACACTCAAAAAAACCAAAATCCTCAAGACTTTAGAGCAGCCTAAACGTTTTATTTGCAAATATTTATTTCAAATGTTTTATTTCAGTATCAATTCTGTTCCTTTTCTCTTCAAACCAATGGAATCATTCAAATAAAAATGAGTTGAAAATGAAATAGAAAGGCTTTTGGATCCAAAACGATGCTCTCCTTTTATTTGTAAATATAAAAATTCTCTTTTTTTCTGATTCATCTGCTTATTTTGCAAACAGTAACTGAATCCCAGTGGCATTTCCTGGTCAGGAACGGTGTTGAGTAAAATTTTACATCCTGCAGAAGGTGGGAGCCTTGTAAAGGCTGCTCAGGTGCTTGGGAGATTCTGGAGGAGGAAAATGCCCCAACTCTGGCACTTTTCCTCTCTGAAAATGCACCTCTCATTTCTGCTTCTTTATATTTGGTTCTGTAGCAGAGCACAGACAAATCTGTATTTTAATTCATTTTCCTACTTAATTCCATGGCTTCAACTGAAGAGAAATTGAGCCTTGCTGGATCCTTTGAACTTTTCCCACATTTGCCCTCGGCACCAAAACATCCCAGGGGTGATGGAGCTGCTGGGTGGGAATAAATCCAGGCACACTCGAGGGAATACAGGGGTAAAGCTGCTTTATTTGCCCATCTCCAGTGCTCTGCACTGCTCTTGTACATTCATTTTCCCCCAGCAGGACCAAAAGCCATCGGTCACAACGTGGGGCTGGGACAGGATGGGGCAGGATCAGGCACTGTAGGAAAGGGGTTTGTGGATAAGCAGAACATATTTCAGTAATTCACTCAACTGGGCAATAGGTCAAGAATGTGTTTAGGTTAAGTTGTCTGGTATTTCGGGGTATTTCCCCCACATCAGATATCAGCAAAAAAAAAAAACAACACCAAAAATCAACCTCTGCCATCCCTCTTCCGAAATGAGTATTTCTTGGATGATTTCAGATCACTTTGTTCCTTTGCAGCCAAGAAGAACCACAAGGCAGGAGGAAAATATTGGGGGAGAGGGGGGCAGGAAAAGAACCTGTTAAAAATGATGCAGCTTTTCCCTTGCCCCCAGCTGTGACGATTAAAATAGTGATCACAACTTCCATCAGACACCTCAGATCACAGCTTGCACCCCACAGACTATCCAAGCCACTTCCCCGTTATTCCCATCATCACTTACGTAACTGGGACTGATTTTATCATTATTCTTTGTATTAATTCCCCTTCGTGCCCCAGGGTAGGAAAGAGCTTTTTTCCCATCCCCATTCCTAACCAGCAACAAATAAATAACTTTAGCTCAGTGTCTAAGCCAATTTCTTGTCTCAAAGGGGCCTTTTCTGCCTGGACAGCAGCACAACAAATCTGTTGTTGTGGCATGAGCCAGCCAATCCATCCTGCCCCTGGGTGTCCTCATTTACGTACATCGAGTCATCTGGGGAATGTTATCCTTACAAGACAAAGAGTTGGAATATCATAAAGAGCTCTTACACCAGGAAGGGCAGCAGGAATGAACTGCTAAGGTCAAACATGTTCCCAGCTCAGAACCCCTTATAAAGGAGGAGAACATAAAGGAGCAGAACACAGATGTGTTTGCTTGAGCCCATATTTCATGTTAATGGCTCGGCTTCCTTGGGGTGATGACGACACAGAGCTCCTTGCATTTATCTCTCTGTTCTAAACCCTGCTTGTGAAAATCCTCTGTGTGCAGATGTGTTCCTCTGGGGGCTGCGAACAAGAGTTGAGAGCTAATTGTGAATTTTTTAGGGCATTTAAAGCTGTTTCACTGCATTCATCTTGCTAGAAATGATATTTAGATATAATATGAGAGGGGAAATACAGCGGAATGCCATTGACTCCAAAACCATCCTATGTTTTTAAAAAAAATGCCTGGTATCAGAGAAAGGATTGATCCAGCAAACTGAACAGGAGCAGGCAGCAGCACTGGATGTGTTGGCACCCTGGGAATGGCACTGGTCCTTTCCCAGACCCTGTCTCCATCTCCTCAGGAGCAACACTGAGGTTGCAACGCTCACTGTGCCATAGCCTGGCCAAAGTAATCAAATGAACACCCATCAATTGTTCAGGTACTGCTAGAAAATGATGTAACACAAAACACATACAAAATGTTGCTTAAAAAAAAAAAAAAGAAAACATGTTTTCCTTCTCAAATGCTTCAAAGTTGGTTTTTCCTTTTTGTGTAGAGACAAAACAGCTTGTGAAAATTTCAAAGATATTCATATTGGTGGCAGTGCCTTTCCCAAAACCACTTCTGCCACCAGGCTCTTTTGGACAGTTTCCTTTTGGGCTCTGCAGTGTTTGGCCTGTGCAGCCTAAACTCTTCATAGCACATGGGATCCACCAGAACAGAGCAGGTTTGTACACGGGATGAGCTGGGGTGCCCAGGGAGACCTGGCTCTATCAGCAACGTTTACATCACTGAGGGGTGAAAGAAAGGGAAATATAGAGGGGTTTTTCCCTCAGTTTTACCATAAAATATGGATAAAATATAAATAAAACATATGAAAAAGTAAAAATACCAATCTCATTTATCATGAAATCACTGATAATAAAAATATATGTGTTATTTTTAGAAAGCGACTTCTTTCTTTTGTCCTTGCCCCACATGGCTAAAGTTTTCCTGCACTATCAACTTTGTCAGCTACAAAGTTCCCTGCAAAGTGGGGCTGTGCCCAAGGATGTGGGTTCAGATCCTCACCTTGTGCAGCAGGGACACACAGGGAGAGGGATTCTGCCCTCCCCAAATCAATGGGACTGCTGGAATTGAGGAGGATCAGAAAGTCGGCTCTAACCTTTACAGGGCAGCTCAGTGGAGCTTTAAGTTCTTTAAAAAAAATCAAACCTTTCATCTTAAACACCCTTTAAAATGTGAAAGGTCTCCTAAGCTGTTGCTTCTCCAGAGTAAAACTGCTGTGGCATCCACAGGGGAAGCAGAAGGAGAAGGAACAAGGGGAGAGAAGGGAAACATTTTCCAGCCCTGGCTCCTCTGGGAGCAGCTCCTGCTGATGTGGGACAACACAACAGAAATGGGGGCGAGATCTGGTAGCTCAAGCTGTATCCTAAACCCCAGAGATTGTCCTTATCTAAATGTTGAAGTGTGACCTGCCTGTCCCCAGGGGCCACCTCGGAGTGCTCAGCGCTGTGTGACGCTGCCTGACAGCAACTTCACCCAAACTCTCCCCTTAACCAGCACAATAATCTGTCAGTAATTCTAATTTTAGAAGCTGAGGAGCAAAATTTAGGATATTCCCATCAAAATGTATCTCCTTAATCGAATAACTTCCCAGTCTCTCCGGCTCAAGTCTAAATAACCATTCATGACTCTGAGGAAATCAGAAATGTTTTGCCAAGGGGAAATCAACACAGTAATGAGCTGGTTCAGGATTAGTGCTGGATGCTAAAGGCAGCCTTTGGAGATCACTTGTTTACAAATTAAAGAAGTTCGATGCATTTGATCATTCTGAAAGTATACTGACACCTTTAATGCCATTTTCCTTCTGTCTGAGTAGCAACATTTCTTTTACATTACAGAGATATCAACGGGTGAGATTGCAGATTTCACCAATTTTATACAAAATACTGATGCTCCCCTCTGAAATAAACTCTTATGACAAGTAACCTCTTTATAACATCATGCAAACTATGCTCTGCAGTTCCGGGGGGTTCAGATATACAGGTATTTATATACACACATTTTGGGGGTACAGCAGTAACACGTTTCGATTGGTCATCATGAATTTTTAATATTTTTCAGCAGTGTGAATCATTCACCTTCTTGCCAGGTCCTTCCACTTCCTCCCCAACTGCAGTGGCCAGTTCAGAAACAAACTTTGGTGTCTAATAAATCACCTCCTCATCTGATTTATGGGAGGGCAAAGGTAGCCACCCATCCTCCTGGAATTGCCCGCAAAATCCCGCTGGGTGGGTGCCGGACCATCAGGAATTTGGGCACAGGGCCGTGCCACTGATTCCCTGGCAGTTTTCTGAGGAGCACCAACCATCCCTGCACTGGATTTTCAATCAGTGGAGCCTCCGCTGACAGCAGTTGGAAGACCACGACCCACTGCAAGGGGAGGAACTGAAAACAGATCCCAAAAGCAGCAAATCCCGGCCCCAAACAGGCTTTTAGGGAAGGTCCCAGGTTGCTGCAGATGCTTCCACCCAGAAACGTTTTCAAGTACATAGAATTTTTTGATTTAGAACCACATCCTTCATGGTATGCAAGGCACAAAGATCCATCCATTCAGTGTATTTGGGGCACGAGGGATGAAGGTTTCATTAGCAGCTCACGTGAAAATAACTTTATTTAATATTCAATCTGATGGCACTGGAGTTTAACGCTGATGGCAAAACCTAAAGCACAGGTTTCATCCAAAATCCTTTTGGAATCAATGTGATTCTTAACATTAATTTCAATGAGGCCAGGATTTCTGCCTAAATTTCTTTGAAAATAAAATGCATAGGTTATTTCTAAATCATTCTGATCACCTCTAGGATTCTGCCAGACTCCCTTATGGCAGTTTTCCTGCCTCCCAGGACAGTTTCTGTGAATCCCAAAAGCTTCCATTTTGCATATAATAATTATATCCAATAAAAAAATAATGTGAAGCGACTTCCAAAATCCAAAGGTCAAAAATTCAGCTAACATATATTAATCTTTATTACGTAACAATGATATAATAAATAAGTTTATGAATTCACATGACCTGTACAAAAAGCTGGATAGCTTTTGTACTGGGTTAGGTTATTTGGATTTCATATTTGTTAAACGCATGATCTAAAATTATGTACAGTTGTGGAGTTAAGGCAAAACCAGATGATACCTTTAACACAAGGAAAGGTTGGAAAAATACACATAAATACAAACAGGGGCGATCTCATCTCCAGCTGACAAAGTGGTTGTGTCTAAGGAAGGAATATCCCTTAGGATTTGAATAAAGCAGTTATTATGGATCATGTTAATTAAAATTGAAGAACGAGTGTGGGATGTCCTGCAGGGCAAAGCTGTTTTACTGAATGATCACCTTTAACCCTGGTAAATTTTGTCTTAATGGTTATAATCTGCTTTTCCTTAGAAATCAGCACATGGAAAAGAGGAACACCTTCCAAATTCAACTGGGACACACCCAGAACCCCTCAGCTTTCTGCAGGCTGGGCTGGGCTGTGCCTGGGTTTGAATCTATGGGTGAAGCACCCACCACAAACACAGAGGAGAGTTAAAGCCACCGAGCAACAATCATCACCTTCCTCTAGACAATGGAACAGATCATGGCAGGCAAGTCCCAGTGACAAAAATGACCAATATAGCAACAGACAGTTCTTTGGCAGCAACACACTGACTCCTGATCCGAGTCTGAACTCCTCAATGAAACACTTGGTCGCCAGTCTTTGCATGGTTAGAGAAAATCCACTTCTCCCACGAATCCGGTGAGTCCAGGAAATGAAGCTGGAATAAATCTTGCAGGCAGCTTGAGACCGTAACGTGAAGCACAGATATTTATGGTCTGCTTTAGTCTCAGTCCAAACATACGGCATTGAAACACACGAAACTCTCTGAAACTTCGGAGCAGTCCGGATGGGGCCGAAAATCCGTGGAGAGGATCCATATTCACCCATGAGAAACCGATAAAGAGCCACCAATCCCAGGATGATAAAATGATCTCCGTGTAACGGGGGCAAGGACGGGTCCACGCCCGGAGGAGCGTCACAGGAAAATCGACTTTACAGGGGAAAGACCAGGAAGCCGGAGAATGTGGAATACTGCCATCCACCGACCAGATTACCTTTCTCCAGCTTCAGGTACACCTTGTCCTCCTTGTCCAGGTAGAGCAGGACCCCGTTGGTGGCGGCTTCGCGGGTGACGTCCTTGTCCCCAGCAAAAGCGGAAATGACTGGCTTCCCATTCAGCATCAGATTCACCTGCAAGAGAACCCCTGACAAGCTCTAATCAACAGCAAAACGTCAAGAACTACCCCTGGATATCAACCACAGTGCAAGGTCCCAGTCTTCACCGCTTTTTGAGTTGTTTTAAGCTAATAATTATATTTATTTGGCACAAGCACATTGATGTTCTGCAGGCTGGACCTGTGGCTCGGTGAGGTATCACCTCAGGTTGTATCACTTTGCCTGTCTCAGGGGGTATTTAGTTATACAGGAGCAAAAAAAGGACATTTTCAGGAAATTTGGGCACCCAAGGAGGTGTCAGAGGCAGCACAGTGGGCTGGGAGCTTGCACTTCACTGGCAGCAAAATGTGTGTCCCTCTCAACACCGATGGCAGCTCAGTTCTAAAGTTTAAACCACACCTTTAGCTTTATAAACTGACTCCATTTTTCTGTAAAACACTTCTGACAGTCAGCACAGCCTCTGCTCTGAGAGCAGCGTCTCAATAAAGATGGACAGGGCCTGGGGAAAGGACAGATCCAGGCATTTTTCATTTCCCCCATGGCAAATCATTAACTTTCCTCTGCTTTTCCTTTCTAAGCAGCTATAATGCAGTCACAGAGGGGTGAATTATGAAGTGCTTATCCATATCCAGCGTGCTGGCCTTGCATATGCTCCCATTAAAATTAATGGGAGCCACCACAGAATAAATTAGAGCTCAGCATAAGTCAGGGCAGCGGAGTCTGGTATTTATTTGGGATTCACCTGTCTGGGAAATTCACTTAATCAGGTGTCTCCAGGGAAGCAATTGCAGTTTAATGACATTTAATGGCTCTAACAGATGTTGTGGGGGCAGAGTAACTTCACTGGTGTGGGAGCCTGCAGGTGATTTAGTGGGGGCTCAGCATGGATGTGGCTGAGGCTCAAACCAGTTTGATCCACTGGGATGGCTTCTGGTCCTCCTCCCCACCTACCACGCAGAACAAGGGCATCAAGGCTTTACTCATAACTTGGTTTGGGTTTAACCCACTCCTGTAGCATCAGGTTCCTCTGCAGATCATCTGACAGCGAATTTCATCCCAGCAGAAGACACACAACAGGTTTGCACTGGATGGGCTCACATTAATTATTCCAAAATGGAGCCGAGCAAACCCATCCAGCACTTTGGAATCTCTTGATCCATGAAAGATTTCAGGCCACATGTTGGAGTATCCCCTGTCACGAGCCCCAAACTCCCAGGTTTGAGCTCTTGGGATGTGAAACACCAAAGCCTGAGCTGGACTTCCAGAACCCAAGCCTCGGCATCTTTCTCGGTAATGTGCATTTGAAATCCAGTGAAGTGGCTGATGTACAGTTATTCAACCTTCAGCATTTAAAAGAGTGAAAAGAACAAATTCTGAGCACATTAAACAGCTTATAAGCTCATTATAGAGATTTTGATGAGGTTAATATTTCATTTAAGGCTTTTATCATCGTCCTGAGTGGAATTAGGATTTCACACTGTAAACTGAAGGCAAATTTCACCAGAGATGGGGTCGTGCCTTGCACCAGCTCTCTGCCATCTCCACCATTTACACTTTTCCCAGGAGCTTCACCAGCATCCCAGAGCCAGAGCTGCCACAGAGAAATGTCTGATTGCTCCTCCTGCAGAAATCCATCCCAGCTCAGCCTTCCAGGCTTAAAACCACATCCAGGAGCAAGAGAGACCAGGGGAAAGCATCAGGTGCTCCTATGAATGTGGGGCTCTCGTGGGTGGAAACAAGGGCAGCCACAGACATTCCTGCAGGTCTAGAAAGCCAGGATGTGTCCAAGAAACTGCATGACCTGGCAGGAGGATTAAGGAATTCCTTCAAGGAATTTGCTGTTGGCTCAGCAAGGGGATGTTCAGGAACTTGGAGGCTTTTCCTTAAGCTAGTACATACTTGGATTTAATTGGGCAGTTCAGTTGCTATTATGCTACAGAAGAATGTGCAGAACTACTCATTTTTTTTCTGATATATGACACATCTTTTCTACGTTATACGGTGAAAAAAATATGTTTAAACTGCTATAAAGGTTCCCTAGAAGACATTCCTATGGATGTCAGCCTGGGTCCACAGCACACTGAGGCCATAAGCAGGTACCTGGCATCAGGAACCAGGGCACAAACTGCTGCAAAAATACTCAAATCTGGTTCCCATCCCCAGAACTCCTGCGTTCCACACAGAGACTTTAACCTGTAGCAAAATACAACTCTACAACAGTATTTATGCAATTCGGTGAAATTCAGAGCTCTCTTACTCTCGGATCATTCATTCTATGAGTGAATATTCAGTTTTATGGGGTAGAAGTGGAGCTGTGGTGATTTATCTGAGGTGAGCAGCCTGCCTTATTTCAGCTGCTCAGTTTAAATTAATGGGCTCTGCTGCTGGGAAGTCTGCACCACAGGTTGCTGTAAACTAAGCCATTTTTTCTAAAATCATGTTAAATATTCCTGTGCTCAGTCAAGATCCTATCCTAAACAAATTAAAGATTTTATAAGCATACTTGAACAACATACCTGAATTGTTTGACTCTGATAGACTTTAATTACGTGAAAACTGAAACTGTAAATTCCTTTTCTTGGTGCTACAAAGACAGACTCCAACGTGAAAAAATTGCCCACATTTACTAGGATCTACAAACAAAAAAAAAATACGGCATGGGGATTAGTACAGGCATTGAATAAATAAAAATACAGATTATTAACTTTAGAAATCGTTCACCCACGGAAAATTTTTAATCTACATCTATGCTGGTTTATCCATTTTGTCTCAATTACTTTGGAATAACCTATAAAATGGGTATTTAGTTATATTTATAGCACAACTTTACTACGAATAAACTAGGGTGGAAATGATTTCTTACTTGGCTACTCTACCATACCGTCAAGTCCTTTTTTCTATACGTGTTAAAGGAGTTATTAAAAAGGCATTTTTGTTCATTATTCCCCCAAAATGACTTCAAAACACTAATTCTGAGAGTGGCACACAGTTTTTGGCTCAAAAGCAACGCTCAAGCCAACAGTGCCTTCCCCAAAGTACCGAGCTGTGAGGAAGGACTGCGTGACTGACACGAGCCATTCCCAGTTTACAGCCAGGCTGAGTGCCTGGAACACCTGGCACATCCCAGGAAAAACCGGCTGGGAGCCTCCAGTTGTTTTTACAAGCGCTAATGATAATTAGGATTTGATTAAACAGACACAAGTGACAGAGGGGAACATTAAACGAGTGCATCCTCCATACACTGCGTATCCTCAGTGATGACTACACTTTGCTTTCTTTCCACTGAATCTTGCTTTATTTTTAATTGATGTTTTCAGGCTCCTTCACGCCAGGCACAGCCCTCGAAAGCCACTAGGAATGTGCATGGAGTCGGTGTCATTTAGACCGCCAGCACCGAGCCGTGTGACACATCTGGCTCCGGCTGTCACCACAATTTACTGTTCCCTACAACAGGGTGTAGGCAGGAGAACAACCAGCAGTCTCAATCACTTTGGGCTTGCCCCAGGACAGGAGCTGCTATTAAAAGTGGTATTAAAGCTGATATTAAAACTATGCAGTGTTGGCATCAGCACGTTGATGGTGCTGAGCTGCGCGGAGCTGGATCGTGAACCTCGGGCTGTGCTGGGAAACTTAAAGGATTTTCCCTAAAAATTCTCTCTTCTCTCCCCCCTCAAAGGCTGCACAAGCCTCTAAACCCTATACAGGCTGTTTGCACCTGAGATCCCGCTGTCCCCGAGCCCTCGGGGCGATGTTAGCCCCGGTACCCAGCGAGCACTGCCCGGCTCCTCCCGGGCTCGGTGCCGCTTCCCCCGGGGCCGCGGTGCGGAGGGGCCGGTCCCGCCGGACCCCGCTCGGCTCCGGGGGGCAAGCGGGGAACCGGCCCCTGCTCGCCCTGCCCGGCGGGGCGAGGGGTTCCCCTGCACCCCAACTTTTCGCCGGGATGAAGGGAAGGGGCGAGGCGGGAGGGGGCACCT
>VZRJ01003583.1:204379-297731 GCA_013397565.1 Ptilonorhynchus violaceus
TTTTTTTCCCCTCTCTTCTCTTTCTTTCTTTCTTTTCTTTCTCTCCCCGGGTCCTCCCGCGAGTCCTTCCTTTAAAGCGCGCCGCAGAAAGCCGCCGGGCGCAATGCGCGCTGTCCACAACGCCCTTCTCTCCCCTCTCTCCTCATCAAAAAAAGAGACTGAGGAGGGGAGGTGGTGGAGGGGGAAAAAAAAAGCGCTCAGGTGAATTATCGATGAGAGAGAGAAGCGAGAGGTGGCGAAGAAATAAACCCGTTCGGCGTTGCCATGATCGCCGCTGCTGGCTCGCTCTCCGCCGCGGGCCGGGGATCCGGGATGCTCGGGGTGCGGGAGCGGAGAGGCGGCAGCTCAGCGCGGAGCTGCCAGATCGTGCCTCTGATAGCACGGGCAGGCTCCGCACACTCCGCTGCTCGCTCTCCCTCTCTCCCCCCGCCCTCTCCGCCGCCAATCCCCCCCTCTCCAGCGGTTATGTCATAGCAAACCTGCCCAGTTCTCACCTAGCGGGGCAGAGACTTCATTCCTAGAGACCCTCCCCTTGGAAGTGCCCCCGACTCGGGCACTCCTGTCCTCCCAGGCAACTTTGGAAGCGGCCGCACAGCCCAAGGGAAAGCAGCAGAACGTCCCCTGTTTGGAGGAGGAGGAGGAGGAAGGCAGCACCGAACCTGCAGGAGCCTCCCAGGGCACGGAGCTCCCGTGCGGGTGTTTGCAGCTGGGATTGGGGCGGGACACCCCGACCCCGAGCACGCAGGAGGGACAGAGCTTTCCCCAACCCCATCCCTCGCAGCCTGAGGTCACGACAGGACTTTCCTGCCTGCTCTTAGAGGATTATCGTGGCCAGGTGCCACCTCATGGTGCTGCCACATGGCAGCTCCTGGTACTGGTGTGATTTAGCACCTCTGTCTAGGATTAGTTTATTTTTTTTTTTGATGTGTGCTAGACATTATTCACAATAATTGCAGACAAAAACTTTACAATAATTTGGTTTTAATTTCCTTTTGTTGTGGACAATGCCATCAACTGTCTCTATATATATTCTTCCTAATATCCAACCTAAACCTACTCTCTGTCAGTGGGAAGCCATTCCCGCTTGTCCTGTCACTCCACCCCTTGTCCAAAGTCTCTCTCCATTTTTCTTGTTGGCTCCTTCAGGCACTGGAAGGCCACGAAGCACCCCAGAGCTTCTCTTCCCCAGGCTGAACAATCCCAGCTCTCCCAGCCTTTCCTCCCAGCAGAGCTGCTCCATCCCCTGAGCATCCTGGTGCCTCCTCTGGACTCTCTCCAGCAGCTCCACATCCTCCCTGTGCTGGGATCCAGGGCTGGATGGGTTGCACTGGAGTGGAATGGGCCAGGATTTGGCCAGGGGACCCCACCCCTGGACCACTGCAGAGCTGGGGCATGGCCATGAACTTTCTTCACATGCTGCTCCCACAGAGATTGGGTCTGCAAATAAAATCCATAATCCATAAATCCACACCCAAGGAAGCAACCCGAAGGGTCCCTATCACCAAAATACCTGAACCAGCTCATGAAACACCTTCTCCTTTTTTTCTCACCCACACGGCAGGAAAGGAGCTCCAAGGTTATTTGTAAGAGTCTTTGTTTGGGTGCCTGAGCTGGGCTTTAATTGCTGAGCAGAATGAGGGAAGTTTGCAGGGGATGCTGCAAATGGGAAAGGCGAGTCGAAAAGCGAAGTTTGCATTCCACTCATAAGCAACAAGGTTAATGATTGTTCTTATTTCATCCGACAAAGAATTTCTCAGTATTGATCCAGCTCCCTCTAACAGGGATTTTGTTTTCTTCCGTTGAAAGAAAAATGAGGAAAATAAATAGCAACAGAACTCCACAATGGAAATTCAGTTAGATGAAGCTCACAGCCTCTTTCCCTCTCTGGACACACACTGTGGAAGCCTAAAACTGTCTCCCATTGGAAGAATTTTGCTGTTTCACAGGGCACTTTCAGCACTGAGGCAGCTTTCAGACGAAGGGAAGAGCCACAGGGAGAATCAGGGTAAAACCCCGTGTTTGCATTGACATCTGCTTTTACCTCTCGCCTTGTAAACCTGCATTAAATACGATTTCTGTATCAGTGTTGCATGCTACCTTCCAAACCTCTTTTGAAAAAAAAACCACCTTGCTTTGTATAATTAGTCATTTGCCTTACAAAAGGGAGGAATAATCTGCCTCAGACTTCCTCTCCTGCTTTTGAGCTTCGAGCTCGTGTCTAGGAATTCTTCTGACCCCTGGGTGACAGAGCCCTCCTCCCTCTCCTTGCCTTTCTTCTTTACCCTAATTATATTTCCCTTCTGCCAGGCTGAGCTCTGTGTTTGCTGAGTGTGGGGCAGGATTTTGCAGGGAGCTGAGCATCCCCAGCCTCCTCCCAGGATTTTCCACCCTAATGAGGAGATGTTGGGGGGGCACGGGGGGGGATTCAGACCCAGAACGCTGATGACAATCCCAACCTGTGCTTATGGAGCTCGTGGTCAGGCTGTTCCCTGTCTTTTGACACCGTTTCAGGCTGGAATTGCAATTCCTGAGCTGGCTGTCGTCTCCATCTGGCTCCTGGCTCCGGGACAGCTGGCCCGTGGTTCTCTGCTGCTTGAACACTTTGTTGGCCAAACCTCAGACAAACTCACCTGGCTGATGAGCCTAGTGGTTCTTAAAAAGGGGCTGTAAATATTTTATAAAGTGAATTTCACCTCATTTATATAAGCATAAAATGTAAAGAGATCCTATAGGAATATAATAAAATCTTCAGCTGTACCTATACCTGTGACTACAATGAATAGAAGCTTTTGGTCTTTAATTCAGACAGATTCAGGATCAAGCCTAGATTTTCCTTGCTTTATTTTAATCTAAAACCCGATTTTCCTTGTTTTTTAAAGTAAGCTTTTTCTGTAGTTTGCCTGTTTTAATGTACCTCTCCTCACTCCATCCCATCCTCGAGTATTTTTTAAACTTTCTGCAGCATCAGAACAGAGAAAACAACGAAAAACGATTGCCCACCTATATCTGTTGTGCTGTTTTAGCTTCCCTGACACTCTGCTATGATAAATTCATGTTTTGATGGCCTTCTCAGGAAGCAGAATTTCTAAACTCCCTGTGAATTTTGGAGGTGATGAAGGAGATGAGTCAGCAGGATGTGTCCATGTGTGAAGGTGAGACCGCTGGGAGGTGCTGACAGCGCTGCCACCGGAGGCCTTTATTCAGCATTTCTTGGGCAGCCAGACCTTCTCTTCGACCACGAGTGCAACGCTGAGCACGCTCCAGGCCCAGCACCCAGTGAGAACTGGGGTTTGAAATGCTCCCAGGCAGGTGCTGCCAGTCCTTCCATCAACATTCCTTGAAGGATGTCTGGAAATATTCCAGTTATTCTGTTGCTCTCAGTCCAGCAGACCGAGTCTGGGTTTACATTGGTGTAAAAGTGAGAGCAAAATGAGACCCTGGAAGTTCTTTTTGCTCCTTTCTAGACCCCAGGTAGGAATGAGTTGTTTGCAACATCAATGGGCCAGCAAATTTCACCATTAATCTTCACTAAACTATCCACAAATTGCTTAAGACTTTTTGTATTTATGTTTATTCTAAATACTTCCAGGAAATATTTACATGTTTAACCCTCCCATAAAAACAGGGCTAAAAAAAAGACCATAAAATCAACATACTGCTTTTAAAGCAGGTATTTGCAGCGATCCAATTTCTAATAAAGTAAAATTTAATTCTTATTTTACCATCATATTTCAGTTCATGTCTAGGAAAGAACTCCTCTTTTTTTAACATGCTTTTCTGTTAATTTAATGTGGTGTGCTGATTTGGTGTCAGGGAAGCCACAGGGAAAATCAGCTGGTGCAATTGAATGCATCTTCTTTCTCGTCCATCGAGGGGCACAGATCACCTCCCCCAGATCTGTTCCTCATCCAGTGGAAAACCAAAAATAGCATTGCTGGGGGAGCAATCTGCATTCAAACACGGAGCTGAGGCAGTGAAGAAGAGGTTGTCCATTGATTACATCCCTTGTTTGAGATTTAGAGGGATTGGATGGACTGGAAAGCCTGTGTTGATATTCAGGGAGGAGGCCACAGGGAATGGCTTGGATCAGGATTTTTAGTGCCACCTACTGAGATGTGCCAACTCCAAGAGATTTTTTATATATTGGAGAGTTTGTTTCTCACTCACCAACTTCCACGGCATCCCTTGGATTGGTTTCCACCCTCCTGCCACCTTCACACGCTGGTGGGAAACACAAAACCCACAGCAGGGGCACCTTGGAGTAGCAGGGTTTTCTCCTCTCATTTTAGAATAAATATCATGAGAGCAAATCCCTGAAGCTGGGCACAGCCCTCAATCCCTATAAAATCCTTGGCAATTGGGACAGAAACGTGCCATGGCACTTTTTTGCTACTTCTCCCCAGTACTTGGCTTCCTAAAACCAATGGTTTGTGGAAACCACAGATTTCCTGCTCCTCCAACAGTTTTTTTAACCTTTTTTGCAGCAGACAAGCTGCTTGCAAGGGCTCGTGGGGAGGCAAAGGGTGCAACAACCCCGGGAAAGCTCCCTCTGGAGAGGCCTAAATGAGCAAAGCTGAATGAATTCACGAGTTCTCCAAAACGAACAAAGGAAACAGAAAGGGAAATTTAAAACCCATCCACACATTAAATGCTTCTGAAGGTCTGTATTCGATAACCACTGTGAGGTCAAGGTACAGAAGGGTGTCCTTCTGTAAGATTTCCATTCCAAAAGTCCTTTCCTACCATGCAGTGCGCTGCTTCCCATCTATACCAATCCCAGCCTGTGGAATTTCCAATTTGAAGCATTGGCTGTCTCTCAGCAGATGACAAAATTTCCCTGCCTGCGTTGCTCTGAGCTTTGTCTCAAGAGTTCCTCCTCAGGATGAGTCGAAGATAAATGTTCATAACCAGACCTGAATCTCAAAGGATTCGGATCAAGAAAAGCTTCCACACAGAAGCTGTTTCTTGCATGAATTCCAAACGTTTGGGGAGGGTGTCAGAGCAGCCTTCCTGGGAAGGGAGAGGCAAAGGAGAGAAACGATTTACACACCTAAACCCCAATTTTTGTGCATTTTGGGCCAAGGAGCTGGAGAGCAGCTTCACCCACTGCAGGCAGGGCCTGGAGAGCAGAGTCATCTCAGCAGGGATGTCCTTCCACGGGGCCAGCTCAGCAAATCCGTCAGCAAAAGGATTTGGATGGGGTTTGATTTTCCTAATCAGCTTAATTCCCGACAACAAAGTGGGAGATCAGATTGCTTCACATGGCAGGATTCCAGGGAATGAACTTCAGTGGAAGCATTAATGACAGCAGCTTGGGAGGTTATCTGGGAATTGTTTACTGGCGGAGAGAAGTTCCTGGTTTGCAACTGAGTCGAGCAAATTTCTATTTATAATTACAGCATTCCAGGCCAACTCCTCTAGAGCTTGCTCAGGAAAATTTCTAGGAGCTACAAGAAGAATTTTGGGATAAATCTGCTCATCAGTACTTGATCTTTATGGACAATAACCTTTGGGGTTTGGGGTTTTTTTAGGTCAATGCTTATGAGCAAATGACATCATCACAGCAGAGATCATCAGTTATTTACCCTCGTGCAAAAGAGTGTCAGGGATTTATGTTTCAAAACACATTGCAGCACTTTTAAATTGCATCCAGAGCCTTCAAATCTGCATCTGAACACTCTTGTTTCAAAAGTCTTGCTTGTAAAATGAGCTTAAAGCAATATTTAGCTGCTTTGTGGCTTTCTCTTGTTTAATTACCTCTGACTGCCCTTGAATAAAACATTCCCCAAAGGCAAAATTCATCCCTGGGTAAATAGGCAAGAAGAGCAAAGGCTTAAACCCATTTAGTAACCTCTGCAATCGTTTCAATGTACACCCAAAAATCCCAACTTGCTGCTCAGACAGATCACACCATGATATGGGATGAAATATTCAAATTAGTGCTAAAGAAAATCTTATTTTCACAAGGTTTTCATACCTGCACGAGTCTGAGTTGGAGCTCTCCAAGGCTCTCCTGTTCTTTGCCACTCTGGGAATCAAGGAGCTGGGAATCAAGCACATCCTGCTTGGGCAGCGAGCAGCAGCAGCGAAAAAGGAGTATTTACACTTAATTTGGGGAGACAACTCACCGGTGGAGCATTTGGGCAGCCTGATGGAACCGTTCAATCAAGGGTTGAAATCTTTTTCCAGTCAATATCCAAACTTGTGAGAGCGAGGCAGGGAAGGATCTGCCCAGGAGCTCTTTGAGCCACCTGAGCTCTGTCAGAGCAGCCCCTGGGCTTGGAGTTTCCAATGTGTTGTTCTTGAGGAGGAGCAGCCTGCTTGTGCTTCTGCTGAGCCATCACAGGAGGATTTTCTACGAACACTTCCAGGCTTTAGTTGTCGTAAAGTGTGTGCCTTTTCAGGGTTTTATTCTCTTTTTCTAACATCGTTTTTCCCTCCTCCTAAAAGTGGTGTTTGGGTTTGAAAGGCATGGATTTAAGCTGGAAGGCCAGCATAGGTAAGTGACATCAAAGCTTTTCTGCACAGAAAACCTTCCAGGCCACCACGAGTTTTATTTTTACTGCTCATTTATACAAATTAGCAGGAGCACTCTGCCTGCTGCCTGGCAGCTCAAATAGGAAAGGGAAAAAAAAAAAAGAGGAAAACTGGAAAGCAAAGTTCAGCCACTGCCCCAGGATATAATTGTGCATTTATGGAAGTTAAATTTTTTCCACTGGGTGTAGTGTTGGATAATGGCTGCTCTTTGCATTATTGGTTTGAGGAAATCCCTGGAAAAGTTCTGCCCCTGGAGAAGGAGATTTGTATTTCAGCCTGTGAATTCTTGCAAAGCCCTTGTGAGTGGTGCCCCTGTGGGAGCTCAAATCCCTCTGGTGACCTGTGCCTCAACGAGCTCCATTTCCGACACCGTTTCCTGGGGCAGATTCAAGTGCTCTGAGACCCTGGATAAGGGCAGGGATTTCCTCTGGGAGCTCCAAGCCCGGAGTGTGGGGCTGTTCTGAACCCTGGTTTTGCTGAAGGCCAGCACTGTCTAATATGAGATAACACAGAAATTATCTGCCCTGGTCCTGCTGGTCCCACTCATCCTGGCAGTAATGTGCATTTTAAGGACACAAACCATGGAATGAGATCTGTTTCCTGCTGGAGTGAGAGGTTCTGACAGAGCTGAGCTGCCAGGAGAGGAAAATCAGGGCAGGATTTGACCCACAGCCTGAATATTGAGATCATTTCACTGACCAGAACTTATTTTATAACTCCCTCACTAAGCTTTCCTATTTCAGAATATGCCAAAAGTCAGCTCGGTGGGTTTTGCAGGCAAACAAATAACCCACATGTAAAAATACTGTAATTCCTGCAGGTCAGATTGCTCCTAACAGTGACAATTCCCACAAAAGGTTCACCCAGTGCTTTGGCTTTTATGGCTGCAGCTTTGCAGGATAAAACCAGCACCTGCTGAGGAGGGATTCCAAGGACATTATCCACATGGAGACTTGGAGCTTGTCTATATAATCCCAAACAAAAATATTATTCTTTACACCACTAAAACACAACAATACAATTGAAGAGGCTTGGAAAACCCATCTTTATGTTGAATAAGAAATAAAGGATGAGGAAGGGAACAAGGTCTATTTATTTTTATATATAAATCAGGATGGCTCTGAAACTCCCAGGCACTGAAGAAACAGCTCATTTGGGAAAATTGAACCATCTCCTTGGAGGCTCCCACTCCATAGGAAAGCTTCCTGCTCTCTGGAGGGGATAGAACTTCATGCCAAGGAGGTTCTTGGACATTAATTTTTTTAATTCATGCTCCAGGCCGTTCACACAAAGGCACAGATATCGACCACGGGGTGGGATATATTTTTAATTGGAAGAGGCCACGCCAGAGGAGCTATAAAACAAGTACAAGCTGTTAGGTAGAATAATAGAGAAAAAAAGACTTGGGGGGGAAAAGAAATGAGGATAAATCAACAGAAAAAAACCCTTTAGCTAAAAGATTTCTAAAGGTAGAAAAACATGAAACTTCTCCTGACCACCACGGGTGCTGTTCAGGGATGCAGGGATGCTGATACCATGGAAATGGCACTGCTGTTCAGGACTGTCTTACATGATTCCCATATAAATGAGGATAATTCCGATTTTGGAGCTGCAGTGACACATCAGAACCTGCCAGTGCTGTTTACAGTGCAGGTGCATGCCCTGTGCAGGGCCCTGTGGAATAGGGGTGCAGGGAATTAAAGGGGAATTTAATATTCCTCTTCCAGGCAGAAAGGAGGGAGATGCCACTGACTTAAGCGTCAATCAGGCATCACTGCTCTGCTGCTGGCTTCAGGCAAGCCTAGCCAACACTTTTGCCTCTAAGATTAAATAATTTAAATACTTCTGTAAATATTTTTATGTAAAATAAGTCCCAGGGGTGCTAATTTTGGTTCTGTTTTATTCCTTTTGCCTCTGAGAAACACAACTGCACGTGGTCAGCTGGGAGCACAGTCCTGACAAGGCTGCTGAGAAGCCAAAATTACACATTTTGCTGGTGCAGACACGGGAAAAAACCCTTCTATCCCCATTTTCCAGACATTGTCCAAGTGTTTCTGCGCTCCTGGTGATTGTCCTTTGCTGACACCAGCACTGAAAATCTCTGTACTGCAGCAGCCAGGCTGTTCCCTGGGCCTTTCCTTGGATGTTCCAGCAGCAAAGGAGGTGCTGGATACAGGGGAATGTTAAATTCCAGCTGAGAGAAGGCTGGGATGATGGAATTTTGAGGTGGAAGTGATGATGGAATTCTGAGGTGGAAGTGATGATGGAATTTTGAGGTGGAAACGATGATGGAATTTCGAGGTGGAAGTGCATCCAAGCCTTTCAGAGGGATCAGCTCCAACTCCTCTTAGCACTGAAGTCAGGGAGAGAGCTCAGCATTTCCACCAAAGCCCAGACTCTGAGCACTCGACCCCAAAATGAATCAGGTAATACTTTTTCTCAACCCACCCTCTTTGCAAAAACTGGTCGAGAAAATGCCAAATTTTATCAATGACCTTTCACAGCTGTTTTCTGCTTTTAATGTTAACACATCCCTTTTGTCTTTGCATTTTCCTTTCCCTCTCCTACATTGAGCTCTGGATAATTATTCTAATTAAAAACATATAAAAGCTAACAAATGCAACAGAAGTATTTCCTCTTTTGAAAACAATGGATAATCACCTCCCATATCCACTGCTCAGACACCTTTTTATTTTGCTGCTGTGACATTTTTCTCTTCCTGACCACGCAAATCTTCTCTATTGATTGATTTCTATAGCATTTTACCCAAATACATGACATTAGCCATGAAAAGCACTATTTTATTGTCCTCCTTGAGGAGAACAGGGCAAAATAAAACACTCAGGCAGATACTTTCTTCATTACATACCAAGGTTGCAATGTTTTAATAGCAAAATAAACACACAAGATTTTTTTTTTTTAAATATTCTCCTCCGTGGGTAACAGCTCCCCACTTCATTATAAAACACAAAAAGTATTATTTAGAAATTAGTTACTCATTGAAAATAATAGTTAAATCTGGGTCAGAAGCCTGGGAAAATTAAAAAGAGAAATTAGAAAAGGTCAAAAGTGTTTCCTCTCTAAATATATGGGAATCTCAAGGTACAAAAGCACAAAACTGAGAGGCTCATAAGTGAGCTGTGATATTACAGGCCAAATACCACTTACAAATCACACATTATAAATTTAATTTCTCTCAAAAATCAAGGTGTTCTGCTGTAGGGGTGAGATGCTGGCAATGTGCTACTTCTCAGCAAAAACCAAACCAATTAAATGTTGTTCTCTGGACTCGTCCTTCCCTCAGCTCTGTACAAGATTTGTGTTCTCCTCAGGGCGTGACTTCAGCATGGGCCTTCCTGAACTCACTGATGAATGAAGAAATCCATCCAAACAGTTCCTGGGAGTCCAGGTCTTGTGGCTCCCCAAACTTTACCTGGAAATTTGAAGTAAAAGGATATTTAGCGTTGGTATATCCAGGAGTTTAATGAAATTTAAAAAGCAGGAGTAAAGTTAAATATTTTTATTATTGTTAATATTAATAGAAAGAGGAAGAGGAATAAAAGGTGAAAGAAGAAGGGGAAGAGGAGGAAGAAGAAAACTTGGAGCTGTCTGGAATCTCCAGGGAACTGAGATCCAAAATATCCGAAGAAAAGCGGCCTAAGGACTCGTCATGGAATTACCTCAGTAACCTGGGTTATTCTCTCTGGCTGGACTACAAATCTCCAGCTGAGGAGGAGAAAAATCAGTAAATCCTGAGGCTTCCTGGCTCTGCAGTTTTCCATTTTAAAGAAAATGTGTGCATCAGGCAAACGGTTCCTGTTCCATGGGGAAGCAGCAAAGGCAGGAAGTTTCCCTTTCCCGTCATTTTGCTTTGCAAACAAACAAAAAATCATAGTGAAGCAGACATTTGGGGGGCAAAAAAAAAGCAATTTATCAAAGAGCCGCCTTTTCCTGCTCTCTGAAATCCAGAGAAGGTGCTCCAAAGGCTTCGCGGCAAAGCTTCAAAAGCCCCAAATTCCGATGCCGGCTGTAGCCGGGAGCTCCCTGTGCCCGGGGGATGCGGATTGAGGGTTTCAGACTGGAGCTGAAACACAGGGAAGGGTTTGGACAGGAACCTGTCACTGCCCAAACGCATCCATCCCTCTCCCAGGGTGTGCCAGGAGAGCAGGAATGAGGGAGGCATTTCCTGGGGCTACCGACCGTCTGTGAGAAGGGGACAGCCCCCAGCTACGCCGCAGGCTGTTATCCCCACTTTGTGGCTCATTCCATGGAAACATCACGTGCCAAGGTCACTTTGGATCTCACAAGCAGAGTGGGGTTTTTGGTTTATTATTTTTGTGCCAGGTGATTTCCATCCAGCGCAATTCCGGGTGAGCTGGGTTATCCCTTCCCGGTGCTGTTGGGATGGCGGGTCTTTGATCGCCCGTCTTATTTTATGGTTGCTTCACATTTTTTATGCTTTATAAATATGAAAAAAGATCTGCTTAGGAATAACGTTGTTCAGAAGAAAAAAAAAAAATCAACTCTAAGGGATAGAAATATATCCAAAAAAAGTTATTTAGAGAATAACAGGGAAGGGAGGGCAAAAAAGGAGCTGGGTTAAAGCACAGCTCAGCTCTGGCAGCAGGACCAGCCACCCCCAGCACCCTCTGAGCAGCACTTTGAGGTAAAACTGCTCAGATTTGTCCATTCCCCACTCCAGAAGTGTCCTCCTCAAAGATTTTACAGAACAAAGCTCCCCGCTTTTAAATTTGATCAAGACTTCTCACACATTTCCACTCCTATAACTCTATTGTTAATTTTCTCCTTTTTCCACATTTTTATTCTTGCTTTATCCCAGTCTTTCAATATTTTTAGGGGCAGAATTCCTTTTCTATGTGCCACACACAAACCTGGCTTGCTGCCCTACCATGAGGCATCGTTCCTGTTTGCAGGAGCCACAAAAGTACAATATTACTTACAATATTACTTTTAGTGAAACATTTCTAATTAAATTTCCATGGTCAAACATTTCATTGACCTTCAATGTCTGCTCAGGTAGGTCCCCAAAGGTCTTCCTGGGCCTGCATCTTCTGGGTAACATTTGCTTATTGTTAAACTTCTTCACTTCTAATCCCTCCCCTTCACAAAAATAAAAAATAGGAGAAGGGGAAAAAAACCACCAAAAAACCACCACAACCACACTTAAAGTCATGCTCTAATGCCAGGAGCAGGATATTTTTCTGGTTTCAGAGGTTATCAGTGCATTTCAGCAAATCTGTCCCTTTCTGACCTCTGACCACTGTCAATATAGGGTTTTGTTTCTGTTTCTATGGACAGTATAAATATAAAGTATGTGGGAATTTCTTGCACTCCTTTCCACTCTTTCTTGCCCTTTTTTTCTAAAGAAGTGTGGGTTTATTTTCATTTGAATATGATCTGTACCAGCACGTTGCTGTAAAGCTTCTTCATTTCATCACATCTTTTTGACAGCTGGGAGAGATCCCCTTCGTATTTCTGAATTAAATCCTGGAATAAAAGAAAACCTCTTAATTTTGCCAGAGGAGCATAATGTTAAAGCAGGAATTAAACAGCAGTGAAAACAAGATAATTCAAGGCAAAATTTTCACGTCACAAAAATTTCATGTTTCACAAAAGAGAAGCATACACCAGGCACACTCATTTCCCTGCAAGCATTAAGACATGAAAGACAAAAAAAAAAAAAAGAAACATCAAAGTTAGGGAATTTTAATTGTGTTATCCAATGACACAACCTAAATCCATTAAAACTGGCAGAGCCAGACAAGCATCACAAGGATATTTGGGACAGGAGAGCTGAATGTGGCCACACCAGGGTGGGGAACACCTGGACTGGAGCAGCCCTCAGGCTGCCCCAGGAGAAGCTTCCATTGGATTTCAGGAAGAGTTTCTCCACCAAAAGGGTTGTCCAGCATTGGAGCAGTGGTGGAGTCCCCATCCCTGCAGGGATTCAGGAGAAGTGTGGGTGTGGCACTTGGGGACAGGGCTGGGTTGTGCTGGGTTTGCAGTTGGACTCGGTGCTCTCAAAGGTCTTCCTCATCCTGAATGATTTTGTGATTCTGGGATCCAGGGCAGGGGGTGGAACTGGATGATCTTTAAGGTCCCTCCCAACCCAAACCATTCTGTGGTTCTTTCACCCTCTCTGTTATCTTCCCTTCTGCCTGAGGGCAGAAGAAATTATCACAAATTCAGAAATGCTCTGAAATTCCTATTATCCCAAAGCACAACCGTGGGGGCTGCAAGTTCCAATACCTGAAGGGAATAAAAAGCCCCTTTCCCTTCAATGCTCCTGATTCCCTGGCCAGGGCAGGTCTCAGACAAACTCCCAGGTTACTCATCCCTTACTCCAGCCCACAATGAGGTTGTGGTAACTTTACCTTCAGTTCCTTGCTGAACTGTGACTCCTGGGCTGTTGCCTTGCTTGGTTTGGGTTTGAGGAGCCTCCTGCACTGAATAATGTTCTCCAACTCTTTCCTTAAAACTGACAAAAGAGAAGGAAAATGAGGAATTCCACCAGCATGCAGATGTGTCCAAAGGACTGCGACTGTCTAATTAGGACACAAGGAAAATGTGAGAGAATATGGGTCTATAATACACTTATCTAGGAATATTAACTTTCTGGGTTGAAGTAGAGATCCTGAAAGTGGCATTTTCTTATGGAAAAGCAATAGTCTGTGATCACACCCCAGCAACTGTGGAATAATGGAGACAGCGTGGGAATGCAGCAGCCATAAATCTGACCTTTCCCAGCTCTGAGCACTGGGATTAGCCATGAAAATAACATTCTTCAAACCTGCAGTGCTGTGTGGAAAGTTCAGGGCTCCTTTAAAGATAAAAGAACAAAAATCCTCCTGTGTGTGAGTGTAAGAAATCCTGTCAGCTGGCACCGAGCACCACGGGGCTGCTCTCCTGGGAGCTCTCCTGCTGGGAATTGGGGAGAGAGGACACAGCCCTGGATCTGAGGGCTCCTCTGGCATCTTCCTCCCCTGTTCTTGCAGCATTGAGCTCCAGGATGTGCCTTGAACTGAGAAAAGCTGGTTCAGTGGCCCTTGGTGCATCTCCTTCCCTCTCTGCCCTGGGCACATCAGGAATCCATGGAGGGAAGAGCCCAGTCAATCCCATCTGGCTCCCCTGAGTCTTTTGGCATCTCCCAGCAGTTTCTGGTTCTGTGCTCATTTTGGAGCTTCACCCATCGCTTCCCAAAACTGCCTTTAAAATATTCCACGATTTTGAACTGCTACCGACACCGTCCCTGCAGACCACGAGGGACTGAAGGTAAATATTGTTTAGTTCCTTATGTCTCCTAAAAGGTGGGTTGGGATTTCTTGGGGGATAAAACACATTTAAGGAGCCTCGAGCTACTCCCAAAGCTGACCCCCAAATCCCAGCAGGGCTGCAAGGGTTTGGCAAACCAGAGAGTGACCCTCATTCAGACGTGTCATGGAATGCTAAAATTGGGAATATTGGCCTGTGGTTCCAGTCAGCACTACGGCACATCTTCAAAACATACATTTTTATAAACTCTCAACATAATACACGCCATTTCCAGGTTGGTTCCAGGAAGTTGTTGAACTCCAGGGCTGAGCTGTAGGGAGTTTTCTCCTGCTGCATTCCCATCCCCAGCTCCCAGAGACTCTACCATCGCTTTGATGGAGCACTTGTACCACTTAACATTTGTATTTCTTGATAAACTCTATTTACCAGGGGCAGTACATTTTTTTTTTTTTTACATTTCTAAACCACCTGGACACGCTTTAACATTTCTTTTTGTTTTTTAAAATCCTTCCCAGGAACACGGCAGGTTAAGCATCACCATAGCAACACTTCACCTCAGTGTTTTGAACCTTTAACTCTCTTTACAAATGACAGAGGTGCAGTGAAAACCTGTTCCAAATGGCTGCACAGTGTGTGCAAATCTGTGTCTGCATGTACAAACCACATTTCCATACCATCCACTTCAGCACTGAGGCCCTTCATGGACGCTGGAAAGGAAGAGAGAGGGGAAAATATCATTTCTGATGCGAGCATGGGAGTTTCCACAGACATTGAGGGGCTTCATTCTTTATCTGTCGATCATTTTTTCCCACCCTCTCTCCTCTCACCGTCAGGAACGGCTTCGAATTCCGTCAGCTCCTGGGGAAACGTGGCCAGCTCGGGCTGGTGTAAGAGGATCTGCTCCACGAGGGCGTGCAGCAAGGTGAACGTCCTCTCCTTGCCCCTCAGCAGAGGCAGCTGCGGCAGAACAGAGCAATAATTCACACACTGAGCTGTTACACCTTAAAAAAAAATAATAAACTAAAAAAGGAAGAGCAGGGATGCTGATAGTTCCAAGGTAAATTTGACAAGAATAGAAAACAATGGAATTGAACTTCTTTTCATTCCTAATTAAGATCAGCTCCACACTCTCATATCCCTTGACCTTCCTTGTTCTTTTGTGTCTTCTCATTCACACAGGTCTTTTTAAACCTCAGGTATCCCGACTGATTCCAACTGATTTGGGACCTCCAAAACAAACCCAGCCATTATTCCCTTCCCCTCAGATCCCTGTGCTGTGCTCACAGAGAGAGCAAAGTTCCTTAATTGAATCTGGGAAGATGCTCTGTGGCAGAAAGTGATTTTGTAGGCATTTTTCATGATGATAGATGTGGTATCGCAGCCATTATGTACACAAAAATAATAAAAAGAGAATGCAAGTTGTGTCTCAGAATTGTCACTGGAGTTATAAATCACTCACTCGCACATTAAAGTCTCCAGATGGGAACGATACCTTTTAAAAACCAAATAAAAATCCTTCTCCCTTCTATTTACAGGTGAGCCATAATTTTACAACACTATCAAAGACACAAGGCACATTAGGAAATTTGTATCTATTTCTTGCTTTTTAGGATAAGAATATGATGCTCTGCAACTGCGGGGTGGAGGAAGGGCAAAAAAAAAAAGCCCATCCAACCTGGCCTTGGACACTTCCAGGGATCCAGGGGCAGTCACAGCTTCTCTGGGCAGCCTGTGCCAGGGCCTCCCCACCCTCACAGCCAGGAATTCCTTCCCAATATCCCATCTAAGCCTGCCCTCGGGCAGTGGGAAGCCATTCCCCTTTGTCCTGTCTCTCCATCTCTTGTCCAAAGTCCCTCTCCCTGTTTCCCACTGGCTCCTCCAGGCACCGGGAGGCCACCATGAGGTCACCCCAAAGCTTCTCCTCTCCAGGCTGAACAATCCCAGCTCTCCCAGCCTTTCCAGAGCAGAATTTATTGTCCAACAGGATTTTGTTCTGTGTTAGCAAGGGCAGGTGTTAAAATGTTGGCTCCTCACCGGGAATGATTGCCTGATTTGGGCAGAGTTCATATTAATGGCTAACACACCTCAGAATGGGATGATTTTAACGGCAAGAAAACATGGACTCACTTTGGCCAGAGAGGACAGTCGGAATCCTTTAGCCACCTCTTTTCCAGCCTTTCCATTCAAATGGTTCCCGATGGCTAAAATGTACTCCAGGACAGCCACGAGCTTCTGGCTGGACTGCAGCTGCTTGCTGGCTCGGATTTTCTGCATGATCAGCTGAAACACACAAACCTTCCCTCAGATCATGGTGAAAACGTGGGTAAATCCAGGGTGTCTGTGCCTTCCCTGTCCCAAAGCCTCCCTGTCCCTATCCCAATCCCTCAGGGAGTTTTCAGGAAGGAGCAGTTAAAATTCCCTCGAGGCAAAGCTGTGTTGGCACAGCCACCCTGCCCAAAAGGGGTCCCACCCTTTCTGGCTGCCACACCAGCCCTGCCAAAACAACTTCAGCCCCATGGGCACCGAAAGTGTTTTGGCTGCCCCAAATGTCAGGGATCATGGGAAGCAGAGCTCCATCCTTCGCCTCACACCAGCTGAAAACTGCCGTCAAAACTCTCAGCACAGTTTCCCCACAAAGAAGAATAACAATTGCCTGTCATCAAACTCATTATAATTCAGTTTGCCCAGAGAGGCACCTCCCATCTCGGGCCACAGGCACAACAGGGGATTTTGTTCTCAGTGAGAAAATTTTGTGGTTTTTTAGCACCACACCTCTCCTCATCAGTCACCAGCACACAAATTTCAAAACAGGGAAAGGATGAAACACATGGGAGAGCTGAAAGCTGCTGTTAAAATATTTATAGCACAGTTCGGGGTCAGAGTGTGCTGAAAGCCAATATTCACACTGTCCCATAGAGTTTGGGGTGTGTATTCTATGGTTTTAAAAGAGGTGTCAGAGTGCATAAGTAATAAAAGACTTAAACAATTAATTAGCTCTTCAATGAACTTTAAACATCCATCAAAGCAAAAATTACATAAAATAGCCTCCAAATATTCAATATTTGGCTTCAGCAGAGGACAGCAAAGGTGTCAGTGCAGCAGGCAGGGTCAGCACTCTCTGCATCTCCCCTGTGCTTTCCATCTGTTCCTCTCCGAATTTCCTCACTGTTATTATGGCTTTAATCACAGCCAGACAAAGGATAACAACCTGATCTTGCAGAACTTTCACATTTTGTTTTCATTCCCGTGCAGAACGAGAGCAAAACCTCTGAAACGTTTTCATGGTGTCAAAATCCTCGTTTTGGATCAAAGCATGGACAAAACCTGGCAGGTGAGGCACGGCTTGGAACAGGAGCATCCAGTCATGAGACTGGCACTTGTTTATTTGCATCCCCCCACCCTCAGGGCATCCTGAAAAAAGGCAGAGAGAGACTTGAGCTCTGCTTCCCAAACATTTCAGTCCAGCGCTGTAATCCCCAGGGGGAACAGCCTCCTTCAGTCTTCAGGAAATAATAAATCTCTGTGAGAGCTGTCAAATAAACTTGCTCTGTGTCTTAGACTGATCCTTTCAGCTCATGGGGCAAGAACCTCCCCACAAAGGGAATTGAATTTTGATGGTGAAATTCACTTCTGTCTCATCACTGGCCAAAGAAAGAGGAAAGTTTAACATCAAATAAAAATTTGAAAATCCTTTCTTGTTCTTTTCTCCCTCCTTTGTGGGAGTCTATTCTGCTGCCAGGCCTGTTATCCTGAACCTTGGTGGAATAAGGATGATATTCAATGCACATAAGGGAAAAAAAAAAAGGGGAAAAAAAAATAATAAACCTCTACAATTACACAGCTTTGAACTCTGCATCGAGGTGATTTGGGCCTCTCTGATCAAACTGATATTGATTGATTGATTGATTATTGATTGAACTGATTGATTACACCCCATGGAGGCTCCTGGTACTTACAGGCTCCAGGTCTCTCATGCTCTCAGGGAGCTCACGGACGCTGAGCAGGAGATCCAACCTCTGGCCCAAGTGGGGGATTTTACACATCTGCACAGAATTGAACAGAACAGGAATCAAAACCCCTGCTTATACCAAAGCATGCAGAGATCTTTCATAATTTATTGAGTAATTCAGCTGTGCCATAGTTCTCCTAACTTCTAATTTTCCTCATTTCTAAATTTTCTAATTTTATTCTGGGTCGTAATCCTGCGGATACACTCTGGCACACACCTGCAAATCCACTGGATGCTCCTAGGGCAGACATGACTAAAATCAATTACATTCCTTTCTTGTGAGCAAAAATGGTTAAATACATACAGTTTTATAGATTATGGCTTCTATATTTTGGGAATCTAGCTCAGGATAAATCAGCTCCTACTTTGGAGCAAGAGGAGGACGTGAGACTTGGAGACACCAAGGGATCCACAAGGTTCTCTTCTCCTTATCTGTCTCAACTTTTTATCAGAATAAAAAGGGTGGGATTGTAAATTTAAATTCCAAACAACAGATTCTTGTAGTGTTTTCAGCTCAGAGAATGTCCCAAAAATAGGATGTGGTGCCTTTTAATGCTCTCCTCACCTCCAACATAAACTGGTCGACCACGTGCAGCTCTGAGCAAGACCCCTTGAAGGACAGGTACCTTTCTGCATCCTTGGGTGTTGGCAAATACCTGGAAAAGAGAAAATTAGAATGAGGTGTTTTCTTCCTCTTCGTTCTGTACTCTGATAAAACAATCCTTCCGTTCCTTGCACTGGAATTTCTTGCATTTTGTGTTCATGTATTGCATCTTTATTCCTTACCCAGTGGAATTTTGTAGATATTTGAACTAAATATGAGATGGAAAGCCAAGTTATCTGCAGATACACCTGGATACCTGGAAATGCTTACATGTACATAAGGAAAAGAACAGCCAGAAAGTTCTCCTGCAGATTTACAGACAATTCACAACGACACAGAATAGTTTAGAAAAGGTGAAACCACGAGACAGAGGAGTTTAGGCCCTAAATTCCAAAGAGGTTGGATCCACTTCTCATCTCTTGCTGTCACAGAACACCCTGAGCTGGAGGGGACTCACCAGGATCACCCAGTCCAACCCCTGGCCCTGCACAGACCCCAACAATCCCCGCCTGTGCGGGAGCATTTCTCTTCCTCACCATGATTTTTCCAGGGTTTTTTCCTTGCTTGAGCAGTGACAGCCCAGAACAGAGACCCACAGCTCCCTCCCTCCTGCACAAGGTCCTGGAATATCCTCCAGGGCCACAGATTTTTAGGAATTTGATGACTTCAAAGGTGCCTCCACTTGGCAAAATGAAAACAGCAGCCCAGCTCCCCTCCTTTGGGGATCCTCCTGCCTGTGTGCCTGATCACTGGGGGAATTCCCAGCCTTTCCTGAGGAAAACGGGATCCATGTTATGGCTCACACACGAGGAGGAGTGCAAAGAATCTGAAATAAGCATTCAGGTCCACTGTCTCTTTTTTCTCTTCAAACAACTTTCTAAATTCGCAGCCAGAGCGATTAAACATCCGTGGGGATAGCTGTGCACTTCCATGGACAGGCAGGAAATTTACTCAAAGAGGGAAAAAAATAAAGCAAATATTTTGGCACGTTAAATACAGGACAAACAGTAAGATTTATTTTACTGTTGTCAATAATTAATATGACATTGCAATTGAAAAATTGTTGGGTTTTGAATTACACATTACAATGTAATCTTTTCAGCACACCTTACCATGAAGAAAAATACATGTGTTTTCATTTTAAAATAAGTGAGCTGTTGGCAAATGAAAGGGTGTTTATTCATCATTAAAAATAGTTTGAGATTTTTAACCAAATTCATAGAAGATATTTTAAAAGGGGACAGCAAATATCTTCATTTAATCAGAAGCCTGATACCTCATAAAATTGTTTAGCTGCATTATGCATAGGAAATGGAACTTATAGATTATCTAGAAGGTTTAAAGCTTGAAGCATTAAAAACCATGGAAGCCCTGAGAGAGGAAGCAGGAAAACATGTGAATGCACTCCATAAATATCCTTTTACACGAATGCAGCTCAAATGGAATTTGGACAATGAGAAAAACCTCTCATTGCTCTGAAAAAAAATTAAGTTTAGAGAGGCAAGGAGTGCTTTGCTATTGATCTCAAGACATCAGGATAAAGAATCGTTCAGGGAACTATGGGAAGGTTTCCCTGTCAATTTAAATCTTGAAGTTTCCAATAATATCCCACCATTTCCACTGGATACCTGAGGAGAACACTCTGCTCCCTGGTCACGGCCTCGAGAATGGAACCTTGGGTTGGACTTTGAGTACTTTTCATTCTCCAATATCAGGATTTAGATGTCGTGTTTGGGCTCAGGCTCTCTGACAGGGACAGTTGGCACAGGGAGGAATTTTCCAGCCCTGTTGGAACTCCTGTCCCGACCACAGGGCCTCAGTTAACTGGAGGCCACGCTTTCCAAAGGTACCATTTTCCACTGTGACACCCAAATCGAGTGGAAAGGTCTTTGGAAGAGCTGAGGGTCCTCCTCGTGTCGTGCCAAGTCCACCTCAGTTCATTGTACCAGGGAAACCTGGGAGTGCTGATGTTCCATGAGAATTCCTGTCTGTTCCTTCAATTCTCCAGCTGGAAACCCAAGCCCTCATTTTGAGATGCATCTCAGCTGTCTCAGTCACACTTAAAACTCTTGGGGTGAAAAAAAAAAATCTTCCTTTCAGTGCAAGATTTGCACGAGCATTCCAAGATTTTGGCAATAAATAAGAATCCCAGGGACAGAATCCTTGAACCCACACAGCATAATTCGAATCCTTGAAACTTTATAACACAGAGCAATCCAGCAGCCAATATCCCTGACACATTCCACTGCTGGAAGCATTCCCTCAGCATTATTGCCATCCAAGAAAGACTTCAAGGAATAAAATACCATCTTTCAAGCTTCACTGCCATCGTTATTATTATTATTATTGTCTGATGGCAAAGAGCCGAGATGCCATAAATCAGTGGTGTCACACCAATCCCAGCAGCGTGGAGATCCTGGGCTGACCCTGCAGTGTCAGGACCAAACCCTGAGCAGCAGAGTGGGGTCAGTGCTTCCCTTTGGGGCATATCCTGGGAAATGGGGCTGGACTGGAGGGCTGGAGGAATCTCCCTGTCCTTTGTCTTTCCAGAAACAGCCACGTGTCACTGGAGAGCAGCTGGATGTCCAAGGCATTTCCCTGCGGTTATTTCCTGCCCAAGTCCATCACTGCAATAGTTATTTTCATTTTTAAGGTCAGAATTTGAACAGCCCCCTCAGATCCTCATTTGTGTGCTCCAGTGTGGGGTGGGACTGGGAAAGCCCTGGGGCAGCAGGAAAACACCCGCCAGGACATAAAAAACACCGAAACACTCAGAGTCCTGCCCGTGTCCCTTCACCCTTCCCAAGCCATCCCACAGAATGACATCAATTCCATGGTTCCTGTCTGTTCTTCCTGCTCACATCGCTCCCTAAGTACAGGCAGGATCCTGCAGACTTGGAAATTACTGTTTCAGATCAGGATTTAGAGGCCAAAATTAAACTGATTCCATGAGAAGTAGAAACATCAATTATTTACTGCCTCGTTTTCTTTCTCAGTGTCATCTTTTTCCCAGTGTGCTTTAGCAAAACTCTCATTTTTTGTCTCATTTTGAAGCAAGAAACAGTTTCACATCAAGCTTTCACATGTTTATTATGTTTATTCAATGTTATAACTATTATATGTTTATTAAAATGGCCCAAGTATCACATGGGGACTGGGATGTGTAACAGATCCTACTCTAGGATCCCACTTCTTTCCTTACTTCCTGTGTCTCAAACGATTCAAAACCATCGGAATTTCACATGCCAATAGCTTGCTTGCCCTCCTGAAATCAGTTTTGTCAAAGAGACAGAAATTTGCATTCTGCTTTAAACCCACAAACCTCTGCCACTCAGACACACAAATATTCTGAATATGCCATAAAGCTCCTTTAATGCTTTTCTGCCTTCCTCCTCTCCAGACCAACTTTCCTGAACTCCACGTTATTTGCAGATGATTCTGCCTTCTCCAAAAGGTACCACAGACAAAAAATTATTTAAAATATTACCTCCTCAGTGCTGTAATCTGCTCGTCTGTAAGGCCACCACTCTCCTCACGGATGAGGTACAGTTTTTCTTTCAGCTCAGTTGGTTTTATACGGAAACTTTTAAGAAAAATGTCTGGAGAGAAAGAAGGATTCTTGGATTACTCGGAAGGAAATGTTCAAAGGAAGGAAAAATCACCAAAAGATCTCATCTATGCTTCCCAGATTTAAAAAAGAAAGGAAAAAAACATAAACAAACAGAAAAAAACCCCAAAACATTTAGTAGTAATAACTCAGTCTTTGTATTTTCTTTAAATTTACATAGCAGTAGTCAAGGAAAAACAAATCTGAGGATGTTTTTCTTGTCTCTTACTGATACCTGCTCCCTGTATGGCAGACATTTATTTTTTCAACAATAATCCATTGGATAACTTAGCTTTTATTTGTATTTTTCCATACATTGATCTTGAATTTAGTGTGCAGATCTCTCAGAATTCTCATTTTCCTCTCATGTTCACAACTCCACTCCAATTCTCAAGGATTTTTAACCTACTGGCATTCTGGAGCTTCACCTTTTTATTCGTTAATTTAAGAACTGTGGTTTGCAGCACTTGCAGGAAGATTAATCAGAATCCTCAGGATCAAATTAACTTTGGATCTAAGTAATGTCCATTATAATAAGGATGCACCAGAACTCTCACTGATGGAACTTTCAGATTAAGAAACGGATGTGGAATGTCCCAATGAAAAGAGCTGTAAGAGGAACAGGATCAAAAGGAAGAATGGTGCTATTTGCAAAGCAAAAGAAAGAAATTTCCTCAGAGGAACTGCAATAATTTAGTAGATAAAAGTGCTATTACAAGATCCTTTTATCTGCAACAGCACTTTCGTACCACTCTTCCTTTTAACCCTTCAAATTGTTAGCCAGGGGATGCAAGAATTCCAAGTTATGTCCATTTACATTTCCCAATTAAAGCTTTACATGATCTCCAAGATACATTCTATCTTATTAACATTCACAGAGATGAAATCGTTAAAGCTTCAGGATGAACCGCCCCAAATCCTTCACACCCGTAACGCTTCTCAAAGCATCGCTGGCTTATGGGATTTCTTTGGGAAAGCCTTCAGGAATGAGAGCGCTCTTTGAAGAACAATTACTGCTGCTCCTTTGATATCCACCACTCCTTATCGAGGGAAGGGAAAGACCCTGACGTTATTTTATGAGGCAGAGCAGAGCTGGGTGTTGAGCTGCTCCATCAGCTCTGGCCTCAAAACTCCCCCCACCCATTCCCTATTAACCCACTCACTGAAGTTGTGTGCAACTCTTCGGTCCAGCAGGATGTGCTGACTGCCCGAGGGGTCGCTGCCCACCAGCACCGCTGTGTCCTGGATCCGGAACTGCTCGCACAGCCTGGCTGCATCGATTTGTCTCCTGCACGGGTCACACGATGCCCACATGGATTTTTGGATCTAAAAATACAGGAGTGACAGGGGGGTAAACAAAAAGCCGGAAGAACAGAGGCCCTTTGTTCCCTCCTGACACAGAGCAGGGCATCCAGGGCGCTGTGTGGCACGGCTGTACTTTTATAACTATTCATGTAATGCAGGCTACAATATTTGATTTTCTTTATCAGCTGCCAGCGGTTTCATCCTCACCTTCTCACAAGGAACGACATCCCAGTGAAAGGCTTTGGTTCTCTTGGCTGCTGGAGAGGGACTGCAGGGCTGGGGGAGGGCAGGGGGGGCTGGGGGAACCTCGGCCCTGCTTAGGGGATGGGGCAGAGGTGGGGATGCTGGGGCTGCTTCCCCCTCCGCAGGCTCGGCCAGGGGCATTGGAGGCTTGCACAGGCTGCTCCTCGCAGAATTCCCACCGAAGTGTGGAGTCTCCTCTTTCTCTTCGCTCGGAGGTTCAACACATTCCTCATAATCAGCCTCGGGGGAGCTGCAGCCTGGAGATCCCTCCTGGGGCGGGGAGGCAGCGTGGCCAGGCTGGCAGTGCCTCTCCAGGAGGGACACCCACTCCTCCTGGAGCTTGCCAACATCCTCCGGCCGGTTCTTCTGGACAGTGAAGGGTATCCGAAACCTGGAACGGAAGGATGCCACCTGTGAGCGCCAGGCAGTGTCAGTAACACTGAAAACACAGCCACACATATTCCTGACGGGAGCAGAGGGATGCTTAGCAGCTTCAGGAGGAGGAGAGGAGGAGCCAGAGGAGCCCAGAGCTGCTGGCCCCGACCTCTCCAGGCAGAGTGAGCTGCTGGCACGTCTGAGGTGGGAGAGCTGAGGTTTTGCCGTGTGTTGGCTGCTCAGGTACCTCACCATCCCTCCTCCCCACCTTGGGAAGGGGAGCAGGGGGTGACACCCACCCTGCAGAGCAGTGGGAGGGGTAATTATGTAATTCTGACAGCCCCATTCCTCCAGTGTTGTTGCTTTACCCCAGTAGCTGTGCTTTAACAAAGGATGAATCACCAGCTGTACTCACAAATAGCTGTGCTCTCCGGCGTGAAGCGAGAAGGTGCTGCATCCATTCTCCCTGCTGACACTCACATTCCCAGCTGACAGATGGACTGTGGTGGCTCCAGGCTCTCCGGGCTGGGTCCTTCCCCCCAGCCCAAGGCAGTACAAGCTCAGTTCTCCTTCCCGGAGCTGTGCCAGGCACCTGAGGGACAAGGGATGGGCACACAGCTCATCCTTCATTGGCTTCTTACTGACACAAGCCTGGCCCTCGTTAAAGCACTTTAAAGCTCCACATTTTTACAGGATCCTCCACGGAACTGCCAAAAAGTATCAACACTAAAGCATAAAATCTTTGAGATGTTATTGGAGAGTTTCTCCTCTGACACCTAAATAAACTGTGACAAAACCTGGACAGCCTGCCATGCCCAGTGAGAGCTAAAACGAAGATCTCACCCAAAAATTATCCAAATCTTGTTAATTTTTTATCCACACTCTGTCCCTCCCACTCCATTTATTCCTCTAGTTTGCTTGGGATGGTGGATCTTTTGGACTATGAACTTTTAAAGGAATCCACAGTGTGACTGAGCAGTGCATAACGTGACAAGGCTTCAGGGTTTCTGTGTCTTCCAGGTTTCACTCCACCAAGCTATAAACAGATCAGCTCTAGTTCTCAATCATATAATCCAATATCCCTCTCTCTTGGAAATCCTATTACTCCATGGGAACTCATCCTGGGCCTCCTCATTCCCAGGAATCCCTTGGCAGAAGAAGTTCAAAGTATTCTGCTCTCAAGGACTTCCAGTAGAAGTGACTGCACCAAAATCTGGGGGAAACCTCTTAAAATTATAATTACTCCTGGAAGAGGTTCCCTGACCATACCCAGCTTCTGTTCCAGCAGAATCCTCTGCTTCAGCCTCTCCTCTGGGATTCTGCCCTGCTCTTCATAACAAAGGTCCTGAAACCAGGTTGGCCTTTACTGTCTGTGGGGTTTATTCTTATTTAAGCATTTTCCTTCTCATTTTTCTGGAGGGTTTCTGCCTTTCTTTATCATTCTGACAGTTCCATCAAACCTCTCTTTCCCTCCACTGTCTCTTCGAGGTGTGGCTGGTTGATTAAGGTGTTCTATGAGGAATTTAAATAAGTTTAGCTGCTCGAGAACAAATTAAATGTAAAATATAAATTGCATCTATTCCCACACAAACAGTCAAAGTGATAAGAATTGTTTAATGGAGCTGGCAGTTATATTGATCTCTGCTTTCTTCAAGGCAGGGACTTAGAGTTTAATGGGATCTCCAGATGCTTCCACCATCACTTACTTTCCAAAAAACAAAAAAAAGGAGAAAGAGAGAGGATTAATATCAAGAAGAAAACAACAAGGGCTTTGCTTCACAAGATAAATAAAAATCAATTTTTTGTTTGTTAACAAACCCGTTAAGTGTTGTAAGGTAACAAATCCTGGACACACTTGAGGATGGTGTTTACAAGACATACAGTGGTAGCCTTTTAAAAACAATTAAAATCATTTCCTGCGAACTGTGAAGCCTTCTGAGATAATTGCCCTGTGCAGATAATCACAATGTGAAATTCTTTTCATTAGCTTTTGCTAGAGAGACTTTTTTCCCTCCCTCTTTCTCTCCTTTGATGGTGTAAACAATTTCCAGGTATTTTAGGAGCTGTCCCGGGGGAAGGGTGGTTTGTCTGTAGAATGGGGAGCAAACCATGGAAAACCATTGCCATTACTGAGAATGGAGGGAAAAATCAAGAGGTGAACAAAGTCCCAGCATTAAAAACCCCCTGAGCACCATCACCAATGCTCCCAGCAGGCTCCAGATCACACCACAGCTTTGGGTTGTTGGGAGCCACCACTGCCCTGACAGCACATTTCAATTCTTTATCTCATGCAGATTTGGCACCTACCTCTAAATTCTTAATTAACTTATCAGCACATTAAAATCTTAATGCATCTATCAGGAATTTGAAGGAAATCCACAGCCCAGAGCTCATACTTCACCCATTCAGTGCAGGCTGAGGTGTTCTGCTGCAAGTCCAGCAGCCCTTCATGGATCACATCCCACTCCGCAGGTCTCCCAGAGCAGGGCTCTGCTGGCCTCTTGTGAGAATTGCTCTGTATAACTCTGCTCAGAAGGTAGATTATCTGGATAATAAATGGCAGCAGACAAAGAATACTTTCCACGTTAATTTCCTTCAATAAGACATCAGTAGTTGGGTTTTTCAAATACAAAGATGACAGACAAGAGCATAGCCACAGCCAAATAGGTAAAATAAATTAACTTAAAATAAATCACGTCTTTCTATTATGCTAAACTACTTAACTGCAATTTCATTTTCTGCTCACAGTTCTAAACTTGTCAGTGTAAGGAGAATATAGTTTTATTCTGGAGGTGTTACTGTAAAATCAAACTTTTTAATTCGTATTCAAAGCGGTCCAGGACAAAGTTTCTGTTCAGCTCAGTGCAAGCCCAAACAGCCCTCGACTGATTTAGCTGAAAATCTCAGACAATGGTCAAAGATGAACCACTGGGCCTTTTCTCAGCATGAGGAGGATCCTCATTCATCCTTGAAATCAGGCATTTGAAGAAATACCTTATACAGAGAATAAAAAGTGCTTAGAAAGTTTCAGTGAGGATCGAAGTGTGCACAGCAGCAGCTTTGTTTGCTTGTTTTAATGCACCCCCAGAGCAGTTCCACTCCAGGAGTAGTTACAGAGCTGCACCCACTTCCACATCCCATCTCGAGATGGCTTTGAGTCCTATGAACTGTCCCAAAACCCTGAGGCCAAACTTCATCCTGAGCTCACATTCCCTCTGTTCCCTGTGCAAACACCCAGGGAATAAGATGAATTTATAGCAGTGCCTGGGACACGGCACAAACTCACTTTCCTCTTGTCATCCAGGGACACGGCTTCCAGCTCGTAATCCTGCCTCCCGTGGAACACGACGCTGAAGCGCCTCCTCTCCGTGTCCTCGCAGGCTTTGACTTGGGAGAAAGGGAACTGCTTCTTGATGATTCCCTTTTCAATGTTAAAAATGGTCCTGGCGTTGAAATCAATCTGCAATACAAAATTCTTCATTACTCGGGCCCGTCAGTTCGTTAAAAGGCAAAGGCGGCATCCCAATGTTACCGCAGGAAGTCATTTAGATTAAAGACCGGCTTGGAATAAATAGAATTTAAAAATGACATTCCATCGTCAAGATGCTGCACAATGTTTGTTTGAGTTACAAAGCAAACAGATGCTCCCTGTAAGCTGTGTTTCCACATGTCTCTTTTGATGAATATGCATCAATTTATCACTCTGAAACATTACTGCTTTTTCAGTCCTCCTGCACTAACTAATGGCAGGACCACCCTGGCAGAGATTCAATTCCTCACTTCTTCAATCTCTGCCCCGGAACTGAAGTGCAGGGGCTTAGAAAAGCAGTTAAAAGCTCAAAACTCTACCTGCAGCCCATGCCAACCAAATGCCCACACCGTGGCCTTTCCTTCCATTCAACATTTTAAACCTTCTCTGATGGGCTCCTGAACTGTAAGATTTTTTTTAAAGACATCTCCTAACATTTACCCAGCAACTTAAGCATGTTAAACTTTTCATATACAGCACCAAAAGCGAGAATTTTTAAAGTTACCTGCAGAATCCGTTTCTGCCACCGGTAGTGTTTGTACTTGTAGATGATGAAGTTAAATTGTGACCCAGTCAACAAATCCTGCGAGTCCTGAAAAACAGATCAGAAATCAGCAACACATCCAGCACCGGGCTGATGTTTGGCCACCCAAATCCAGCTGTTCTGGGGTGAAATCTCTCTCTGTGAAGAGTTCAAGCATCATCCTCCCGGCACAGGCAGCGTGAGCCACTCGTCCCTGTCCTGTTTGGTTACAAACTGGGGTATTTGTGTTCCCAAAAGCTGGGATTGCACCCTTGGAAGCAATCCAGACACTGCTCCTCATCTCAGCAGGGCTCTCCAGAACACCCTCACCCGTTTGAATGTCTTGCCAAACAGATGAAAGGAGGGCACTCACCTTTTCAGCATACACCTCCTTCTGCGCCAGGTGCAGAGCTCCCTCGATGCTCACTTCTTTGTTTTTCACCATGTTCATAATTTTGAGGATTTTTTCCTGGCTTAACTGGGAAAAAAACAAAAAGTCCATGAAATGTTTTTAGAGGTTCATTTTCACCTGGCTGTGGAGGATACAGAGTGCTCGTGGCACAGCCACGGTAGCTGCCATAAAATTGCAATTTCATTCGTATTTCATGTTCTACCGACAACCTGCCCAGCAAATAAAATCCCCCTTTGAAACCTGGTGAAAATCCACGAGATATCAAACATACAGGGGCTTTTACAACTTTAGAAGGCGTGGTGGTAATACCTGGAGATAGAACTGCCAGGGGGAAACCTTTTTTTTAGTCAGAAACTCTGGCAAGGAGCGAAAACATCGATGTTGCGTGGGCACCTGTCTTACCCTGGGCGTAGAGTCCTGCACGCAACACAACACGAAAAGAAAATCAGGAACATTTGAAATTTTCAGGGTGAAGAGGGGGCGAAATGCTGTCGGTAGGAGGAGGTGCAGCTGCCAGGGGAACTCAGGAGCCACATGAACAAGCTGGGGTTCCACTTCCCCTTTCTCTCACCAAAACAGGAGCTTGAGCCGACAATAAATCGCACACAAATTCGTGCCACTGTTGGGTGCAGCAGGTGTGGCTGCAGCAGCAAACGGGAATCAAGCAGAGAACGAGGGCGGGGGGGGCAGCAGGGACCCAGAGGTGCAGCTGTTGCGATTCCATAGGCTGGGGAGAGGGATAAGCAACCTTCCTGTGGGACAGAGCAGAGTCTCCCTGGGTGACAGCCATTCCTCAGCAGCAGCAGAGCTGGGGATTGGGAAGGAGCCAGGAGGTTTTACCAGCAGAGCTCAGGAACTTGGGATTTTTTTTGTCCAGACTCAATTGGCTTCAACATCCAGTGTTCCCTGTGCCCCAGAGAATGACTTCACCTTAGGAGAGGAGTTACCATGGGAAACTCTGGCTTTCCAGCCATCCTTTAAACTCTCCAGGTGGACATCCAGGTGAAGAGCCCAGTCCAGGCTGTGCAGGAGTGAGGGAAGGGGCAGGAGGGATGGGAAGGAGCAGGAGGGATGGGAAGGGGCAGGAGGCTTGGGAAGGGGCAGGAGGGGTGGGAAGGGGCAGGAGAGATGGGAAGGGGCAGGAGGCTTGGGAAGGGGCAGGAGGCTTGGGAAGGAGCCTTTCCTGGAGCTGGAGCTGCCGGGGGACCTGCCCTGCTTCTCCTACAGCCACCACTGCCCACTGACAGAGCAGCTGAACAAGACCCTCCTGGAGTCACACAGAATCCCTGATGCTGGAAAAGCCCTCCAAGATGTCCAAGCTGTGCCTGATCCTCACCTTGTCACCCAGCCCAGAGCCCCCAGTGCCACGTCGAGTCCTTCCTTGGACACCTCCAGCCATGCAAGCACCACAGGCACCTGGCACAAGCCTGATGGGCCACCTAAAAATAACCACTCACACCACAAAGGTCCAGCAAACCCACAGGTTCCCCCTTTTTCCAAACCACTCCACACCCAACACTCTCTAGCTCACCAAATTCCTCCCACCTCACCCAGTTTCTGGTAGACAGAGACTCTGCAGGATTTTAGAGCCTCCAAATAAAACCGGGAGCGAAAGAAATATTTTGTTTTTAAAGGCCTGGGCTTTCCAATGCTAAGATAAAGGTAACTGATGGCCCAGCAGCGATGAGAGCAGCGAGGGAGGAGGGAGAGCAGCCTGGTCATTCATTCCCCCTCGCCCAGGCACGGGAGGTTCCCACAGTGACCCCCACGCTGCTGGAATTTTAAAGGGCCACATATTTACACCTCTCACACACCGTGGGGGATTGGATCTCAACCAGACAATTCCCCACCGAACACGTGTGAGTAAACGAGAATATGGATGTATTTGGACTGAAAAATAAGAGTTTCCTCAAGGCTAAGCTCTGCCAGCTCTAAAGTGCAAGGTCCTATTTATTCGGGATAGCAGCTCCTGAGACAAAGCTGGAAATTTTAATTTCTTTTTTTTTGGAATTTAATTTTTAAAGTATTTTTTCTTTAAAAAAAAAAATTGTAGGAAGGAAGGAATTTTTGGCTCTGTGAAGTATTCAGCTCTTCCTTCTCCTCACCTCCACCAAAGCCTCCTTTAGACTCGAATGAATCTCTGCCTGAGGCATGAAAGCAACAGGGAACGTTTCTTAATTTGCTTGATAATGCATGAGGAAAAAAACGTTTACAAAAGAGAAACAAATCATTCTGTGCATTCCAAATTCAGGAAGGTCAGGTAGGGAGTCAGACCAGGGACAGGGAGCCCACTCCCCAGGGATCCCACAAAAGGCAGTGCTTGGGGCAGGTGATTTTGTTTTACCACCTCTGTTAACTCTGTAAGCAGGAGGGAAGCACTTCTAAAGCCAAGAGAGGCAAAAAAGGCATTTTTCATCTCGTGAGAACTGCCAAAATTTTTTGTCAGGAGTCTGTCTGGCTCGCTCAGGTTGTTGACAACCACACCTGATCATGGTATTTTTACTTGCAAACAGGACTCCAGTAACAGATCCTGACCTTTGTCAGTGGGGCTTTTCTCTCAGCATGGCACAATTTTTGTAATGTTCATTCTTGTGTTTGCTTTGGTTGTATTTTTTTCTTTAAAAGAAACAAAATTTGTCATATTATCCACCAAAATGCCACTAAGTCAGTCTGTGCTACATTGCCTAATAAAATGTGACTGGGGCAGCCAAACAGAATGTTTTTGTACAAGACTGGATTACAAAACTTAGAAAAAAGCTTCAATGCTTCCATTATAAAGCAGGCAGATGAAGGAAATACAGGAGATTGTGTTAATAATGTATTCACCTGCCAGGTTGGAGCAGCTTGTTCAAAACAGATTAAATTTTCATCACCCACCCCAAATTCAGCCCAGGCACACGGGTGATTTGAAAGAACTCACAATTGAAGGAAGAGCGTGGGGCTCCAGACATTCTCTAGAAGGAGAGGTGAGGGTTTTATGATTTTTGGCCTGGTGTAAAATGTGTTTAGTGGGGAGACAGATTTCTGGCTTGTTCTTGGGCAGCTGCCAGCACAGCCCTGCACATGAGCCCTTCCAGGCCTTCCTGCCTCTCTCCACCCACCCAGCACAGCCTCACAGGGGCCCTAAAAGGACCCTCAAGAGGGTTTTTCATGGAGTCTCCATGCTGTGGAAGTATTACTGGAATGATCCCAGATCTTCTGAGACCCAAGCAAGAAAAAGAGGCTAAAGCCACTTTCCCAGCACCACCCACAGAGGAATTGGAGCTGCGAAGATTTTGCCCAGCTTATCCTCATTCCTTGGACCCTCCTGCCTGAATCCTGATAAAATGGCAGCAATCTGATGCAGGAATACTCCTGGAATGTGTTCATGCACATCCATGGAGACACAGAGCAGGGAATGTGGCTCCACAGCTCTCCCCACGCCCACAGCCAACACCAGCAGGGCTCGGTGGGACATCGCTTCAGGCTCACTGAGAGAAGATCAGAGCTCACACTCCCCCAGCCCCGTCATTTCCTGTGCCAACAAAACCCAGTGGGGCAGAAATCCTGCTCTCTCCACAAAACAGGAGCTATTTCCATTCCAGTCTAGCGGAGGTTTTGCTGTTCAGCATCCCTTGCACTCGTCCTGATTAAACATTGAACACCTTCATCTGCTCCCTGCAAGGAAGCAGAGGCAGCAGCTCCTGGCTGGGCAGGATCCACAGGGAAGCTGGGCTGGGAGGGCTTGTTCCAAGTGTTCTGCATCCACACAGCATCTCCCTGCTGGCACCTCCAGCTCAGAGCTCCGAGGGGGCTCAGTCCAAGAGGAAAGGGCCAGGTTGGGGCTACACGTGGATTTAAAAATATCTCGGTAATTTGGGGGCATAAATCTGGCTGAATTGCCCCGTGCCTGCAGGCTGAACGTGCCATTTCAGTGATTTGAAAGACAACAGGCTCAACGTGGATTGCCTTAAAGCTCCAGTTTGGTGTTATCAACTTTCATCTCCTCATTTATTCACCTCCCCCAGGTCTGAACGTGGCCCAAGCCGTGCTGAGTGCTCCCATGTATTTCCAGGGAAGTGTTTTTCTCCCAGGACTGGGGTCTCCTGAAGGCATCCAGGGTTAATTTACATGAAATATCAATCCTGCTGACTGATGTGATATTTTGATGTGGCAATACCACCTTTTGTAGCCAGTCCTAGAGACACACTAATGTTATTTGTCAAACAGAGCTGCTATTCATCAAATAAATTATCCATCTGTAATAATGTTTTGCAGTATTTTTTCAGATCCATATCTGGCTGAATAGTACCTGTCAGCAGTTATTCAAAGCAGAAGGTATTCATCAAACAGGAGCTTGATTTCCTCGAAAACACTGGAAATTCTGCCACTTCCAGCAGGAGCTGGAGGAGCCCAAAGATATTTTATTGGAATTTATTTCTCACTGGTATAAAGGTATGGAGTGATTGATTGTAACAACATAAAAAAATCTCAAAGAAATATTCTCAAACATATTAAGATATAAACTGGTGCCCAGTGACGTGCACAGCACAGGGCAGGAGATTTCTGTGCCTCCAGAAAAGACCTGGAGGATCCAGCTCGGGAAAACGACGATAATCAGAGCTTTGGGAAAACGGGATTTACAAGGGAAGAGAGGAAGGATTGGGATTGCAGAGCCTGGGAAAGCCTGGGGCAGGCACAGGTAAATAACCAGCTGCAAAAAGGACAACAGCAGGTTGCTCGGTGGGATAAGAGGAAATACAGGATAAATGACAGCAAAAGAGGGTCTGCTGAGATGTTTGGACAACAGTAAGGAGAACACTGAGCTGCCTGGGGGAAATTATGGAATCTGCCACTACTAAACATCTCTGAGAAGAATTAAACAAATGCTTTGTGCCATATCTAACATCCTCCTTCTCTGGCTCACATTTGGCACACTCGTTTTGCATTTTAATCCAGCCTGAGTGCAAAGAACAGATGCTTTCACTGCTTTCCAAAGCCTCATTTTCAGGGGAAAGTGGCAGTCAGGGATTTAGAAGATTCTGGAAAACTTCATCCAGCCTCTGAGTGTTTATTCCTGGGGTATAATTTAAATGCTGTACCACAAAATGGACCGAAATAGAATAAAGAAGGTGGCTCATACAGAAGCATTTCAGTTTGGTACTAATGTTCCATGCCTTTAGCTACAGTAATTAAAATAATCTACTGTGATAAGAACTATCGAGGATTATCATATTTGCTTATTAACGTGATAGTCAAATGAATCTTGCAAAGAAACAAAGATTGCTGGGCTACTTAACAGTGACATCTAATTATTTTGGAGAAAAACACGCATCTTTCTGCTCAGGCTCACAATCTCATCTCGTGCCCTCGTGTCTTGTAAAAGAAAGATTCATATCGAGCAAGAGCCGGGCTGCTCAAATTATTAAATGCTGAACAAGGCTCATTTCGTTGTACTGGAGGTTTATTAAATCACATTAACACCTGCTAAGCCAGGGGTGTGAAGTGTGACACAGAGGATGCAGCACTGATTTCATGCACGTTTCACTGAGGATCCAGGGTCTCCGTGAGTTTTACATTAATTAGCTGGAACATTTAATGAACAAACCCTTCATTATGTTCTAATCAAAACACGGACTTACAGCTTTTGTAAGCTGAAGAGCTTACAAAAAAACCCCTCAGCGAGCACCTGTCTGCTGATTTATCATTTCTGACCTGACTGTTCCCTTTCCCCAGGATTCAGGTTTGCTAATCAATCATCCTAGCAAAATATTGAGGTAAAAAGGGGTTATTTCTCCTTATCAATCCCCTCCTAAACTCCAACAGATTTAGCAGAATAAAATCCTTGTCTGTATAAATGGGTTTGATTTCTTAGGTGCTGAATACTTGCCTATAAAAGTACACCACGTTTTCCAAAGAGGGTCAGATTCCTCAGGACATCTATTTAAGCTGGGCCTAAAAGTCCTTTCTTAAAGTCAGGAAATAATTTCTGTTCAAAAAAAAAAAAAAGGGCTTAGCAATACTCGTTGTGCTCCCAGTTTCAGGAATTTGGGCGATATTGAGAATGGAACCAGACAGATGAAGCTCCAAATGCCTGAGCAGCAGGAAATTTAACTGAAGGTGATGAGGAAGACACCTCAGGATGTGCTTCATCCCTGTCCCTCAGGCTCCAAGAGCTGCTCCCAAGGCTGGGAGCGTGTTCATGAATATACATATCAGGAGATATGGAATCATTTGGCCTTATTTAACTGGAATTGATCCCTTGGTAAGCATACAGTGAAAATTCACTCCAAGTTCCCTTGGAAAAGACCAGGGAAATAAAAAAGAAATGGGGAGAAAAAAATCAATCACCTAAGAGAGTTGGCCTTTAAGAAAATGTCTGCTGAAAATCGGAGGGCAAAGCCACGGGGATAAAGCACTTTAAAGCAGTTGATTAAAGTAAAGGAGGGCGGAAAAGCAAAAGGTCTGGCAGCCATTCCACCTTGCTCCATGGCGTTAGCAGCTCTCAGAGGACTCAGATGAAAAGCCTCAGGAAGACACACGGCCAGGTTCTGGAAGGAGTTCACACAAAGTTTCAGACCCGTTTCTCTCAGGCTCAGTTTCGCTTTGTGAATATTTTAGTGCTCGTACAACCTGAGCTTCGTGCGTGTGCTCCACTGTGGGGGAGTGAAAGTCAGTGAAAAGTGGCACCATCTGCTCATGGTTTCCTGTTTTCTGATTCTCATTCATGTAAAGCCCTTTCTGGAGGCGAACATTCGGTTGTTTCCACATCGGTGCTGCCCCGACCTCCCCAGCGGTGCCGGAGGTGAGCGATGGGATCGGCGACTCAGGAGCTGCCACTCGTGCCTGGGTGTCCGTGCCAGGCACCAAACCCACGAGCCACGGGCACCAGAGACGGGGAAAGCACTTCCAGGGCTGGGTGTGTGCCTTTCCAGCCCCGCTGTCACCGGCAGCTTCTCCAAGCAGATCCCAGCACTCAGCGTCTCCTGACACCGAGCCACACGGGACCTGCAGTGTCATTACATTTCAAATGGAGCAATTAATACCTGGCCAGCTCCAGGACTTGGACTTTGGATCACCTGTCCCTGCCCTGCTTAGAAAGCCCCCCAGGCCGAGGGGGCCGATGCTGTGTGGAGGTACCCGAGGGCAGCCCGTGCCCTTTTTCTGCTGTGACAAACCAAAGAGCAATAAAAGGTTTCCCCCTGGTTTATGCAATTGCTCCGGGGTTTTCCAGAGCCTTGCTTAGCAAATCTCTCCTACTTGGGGCACAAGGGGAACCACAAACAAGGCTGGACCCTCCCCAGCCCCCACACTTTGCCAGCCGGGATAACTCAGACCCTACACACGACACAATCCTGCTTTTCCCTAATTGCCCTTTTCCCTCTGCCAATCCCATCAGCTGTCCCAGTTAGAGAGGAGCTTTCCACTGCTCCATTCTCCAGGTAACTTCCAAACATGCAACGATGGAAACAAGCAGAGGTCTCAGCATGTGGCAGGCACCCAGACAAATCCAGGAGTGCTGCAAGCTGATGTATATTCAATTCTGGCATATCAAACACCTCACACTCCAGTAGCACTATCAAAAGACTGCTTTTGCCTATAACATAAACCACTTTTGCTCCCCTCCAATTACCTTATGGAAATTTTTAGCACAGATAATGCAGAGTGTTAATAAATCCCCTCTAGCGTGGCAGTGGAAAGACTGATTCTCTCTCCTTGTATCAGGAAAAGGTCGCACATTTCAACTTCCTCGAGAATAAAGCACAGAAAAATAGTGTCTCACACACATCTCCTGCAAACATTTTCTGATCTATTAGACCAGCCTGAGCTCACATCACATCATAGTCCATTACATCCAACAACCTGCTGCAAATTCCTCGCCAACAAAGCACAAAGTCATCCCCAGTTGCTGATAAACCATCTCCAGTCACGCACAACAAACAGCACTTCCACGCAAACCCCTCTCTGCCTTTACCTGGGAGAAAGTGTCTTGTGTCCTTGCATTATCCATGGCTGTGGAAATCCTATTTGTTTCATCAGTGCCCTACAGGGCACCGTTTATTCACGAGTCACACCTGCTTTTGCAGAGCATGCTGCTCGCTGCTTCTCTCTGCCTCTCCCTCTCTCTTATGAAATCTCGCAGCCAATGGCTTTTATTAAGTGTTACTTCCTTTTAGGCTGAGAACTGAAAGAAAGAATAGTGATGCTTTGCTTCCTTATGGCAGCTCTGAGAAAAGGCAAAAAAAATTAAAAAGTAGAAGTTGTTTGTTTGCTTTTCCTGGAGTGATATTTATGTTCTTGTGACTTTGTGAAATCACCGAGCCCTGAATGCTGAAATTATGATTTATTACTATTTATTATGATTTATCACATTGGATCTGTCTGAACACCCACCCTATGCTAGTTACCCAAATAAATTTCCTGCTCAGTGTGAGGAAGTTTGCCTGAGGAACCACAAACACAGGGCTCAATGCTCCCAGCGGTGTTTTTATGCACAGCAGCAAATTTCTAACCCATCTCCAAACTCCAGCTTGAATATGTGCATATTGGATGGGAGCACCAAGGCACCTGCTTAATGCACAAGATTCCCCTAAAGATAAACAGCATTTTAAACTTTTTCTTTGCTGTCTGTACTGGAGGAGAGAGTCCAGCGATCAGAGGAGGGAATTAGCAGGAAGGCATTCCCAAAATCCAACCCCAGCCCTGACAAGAATGGTTCAGCAGCTGCAGGGACAACACACCTTGGCTTCCCCACCTTTATACGGTGACTCCTGCAGCATCACAAAACCACGCTCAAACCGATTTGGAGATTAAAAGTTCTGAGGAGACACAGCTGGGAGGTGAACTCTGCATCTTTTGCAATGTCTCCTCCTCCTCCAAGCAGAGGCAAAAGGCAGAATCAGAAGCCGAGAGGCATCACCTGCAGAGAGCAGCTTCTGAGAGGCAACAGGAATTGAAACGCTCGGTTTTGGTGCCGGCTCTCCTTCCTCTGCTGCTCTAAAAGCAGCTTTTTAACAGAAACGGCACAGGAAGTTGAGAGGGTCAGGGCAGAGCAGGTGGCCCCGGACTACTCTGGGGTGAGGGTGGTCCCTGGCTCAGCCCCCACACCCACGGGCACCAATCCCACCCGCCGGTGCCGCAGCTCTGGAGCTGGGAAGCGGCAGGGAAAGGATTAGGAATGAATTCTCCCGGCTCACTGGAGGCAATAGAAATTCAATGGAAGGTCAATATATTCTAATATAAACAGGGTTTAATCACTTGGACTGATTAAAAGCGAGTCTTAGTCTTTGAAGAGATGTTAGCTCAACACAGGTCAATAATGTAACAGGGCCTGACTAAATCCAGATCTTCCAAAGAAATATTTAATAAAAGATTGTCTTTCTATGCCCTCAGTTCTGACTTTTCTATGTCCAGCGTGGCAGGATGGAAATTTTTCACTAAACTGGCAAAAGAAATAATGGGAAACATGTTTCTTTGACAGCTACATTAAGTCATTTGGTTAAAATAAAATAGCAACTGATTCACTCAGAATCAAATTTCTAGAACTGGCCTATTCCCCTTTAGAGTCTTCAGCCCTTGGGGAAGGGACTGTGATTTTCTTTTTAAATTAAAGAATCCCAAGGAACTTATTTTTATAACGTGATGATGGCAGCACAGAGCATTTCAGAATGGGAAAATGACAGGTTTCTCTCACGAAGGTTCTGCAGAGATATGAGAGGGTCTTTCCTCCTCAGCTGCCTGGAGAGCAGCACCTTCTGCAAGGTTACAGAGCCCGAGAGAGAGCAGTTAATCACAACAGAGCTCAATTGCTACTCTTGGAGCAAACATTTTCAATTAATCTGAAGTCGTTAATTACACCTCCCTTTAATAAAGGCCCCGGTGTAATTTTCTTTTTTTTTGCTCCCGGTTGATCGATTCCAGCGTGTGCCAGGATCCTGTGCTGCAGCAAACACACGGCAAAATTCACTGCTGGAACGAACCACAGCCGGTGGAGACGAAAATTATGGGGGAAAAGGCTTTGGAGTCAACGTGGAAGAACAGGAACTCCTTGTGCATTGTCTGAGCAATGAGCAGGGTAAATGTGATGGGCCAGCAGTGCAAGTTTTGCTTCAGAAAAACATCAACAACTCCATCCAAGGTGGCCTTGGGCACCGCCAGGGATGGGGCAGCCACAGCTTCTCTGGGCAGCCTGTGCCTCCCCACCCTCACAGCCAGGAATTCCTTCCCAATATCCCATCTATCCCTGCCCCCAGGCAGTGGGAAGCCATTCCCTGTGTCCTGTCCCTCCATCCCTTGTCCAAAGTCTCTCTCCATCTTTCCTGCAGGTTCCTTCAGATACTGGAAGGTCATCCCAAAGCTTCTCTTCTCCAGGCTCAACAATCCCAGTTCTCTCAGCTTTATGGGTTTCAGGCTAAAAAGGCTGAGTTCTCTTGGATTTACTAACAGAGATTCCGAACAGCTTTTCCCAAAATTCCTTCCAGCCACAAGGAGTGAGCATCCATTCCAGCCTCGTGGTTTGTGTCATCCCACAGCCCCGGGAGTGACTTCACACACCAGAAATCAGGGACTTCTCTGCCTGCTCTCTGAAATTCTAAACCCCAAAGAGTTTTCCAACAGCATGCTGTGGATAACCACGGGTGAACTCATTGCTTTGTGCTTTTTGTGGAAGTTAAATTTAAAAAAAACCAAACCCATGACCAGTATGTTTTCAATCAACCTAAATATGTGCTTAACAGGCAAAATCTAAAAAAAGTTTGTGTCTCTTTCATTTCATTAAACCTTTTCATACCTAAAAATAGATACCATGAAATAAGTTACTTCAGGTTAAAAAATGAGAGCTGAATCAAATGATTCTTTAGATAAATAAGTAAAGCACGAACTTCATAGAAACATTTTTGCTTCTCACCCAAGCATGAATGTTCCAGCAGGGCTGGAACGCTCTCACAAAGTATTTGAGAGTTGGAAAACAAAGCCTTTCCCTGAAAACTCCTCTCACCTGAAAATTACTGCCTGAACCTGTTTTTTATAAAAGGGCTCTTTCTTTTCTGCTGTGGAATGGTGCTGAAACAGAGAGGAAATCAGAGCTCCTCGTGACTTTGACCTCATCCCAACATTCCTCCTCATTTCACATGATGGAGATACCAACAAGATCCAAACAAATCTGGAAAACCAACCAGACAAGTTAGAAAGAAACCCTGAAAGATCCTCAGTGCATTAAATGCAAGGGAGAAAAAAGGGGGAGGTATGAGAACAGGAGATGAGTAATTTCAAATTAAAACTTCTGACAAGTGAGTCTGTGGAACTAAATTCAGGTGGAGGGTGACATCTAGTGATGCCCAGCACAAATTCTGCCCATCACTGCAGCGCTCTCACCCACGTGGAAAATGTAAATATTTTCCATGTCTCACCAGATATACCCTAAAAGAAATATTTTCCCATGAAACGTGGGTTTGCATTTTTTTCAGGCAACGTGAGTTAATTTTTTAATTCGTTCAATATTTTGAATGAATCGTGGGAGAATCCAGAACAGGAAAAAAAAAAGAAAAGAAACTTGGAGGTAGAGGAAATACACCTGCTCATTACAATGAAGAACTGGGTACGTGATGTGTAATTGATGGAAGTGTCATTTTTTGACACACATTTGGCTTTTTATAAAAGCAAATATTCTCTTCTCATCCCTCACTCTTTTTGTACAATACATCTGCAAGGCACAGTGGCAGCTTGAATCACAAATAAAGCAAATCAGTAATTAGCAACAGAGCTATGAGTAATTCCCTTGTGACTTGATAAGGCACGAACCACTCAGCTGCTGAGTTTTGAACAAAATATTTCCAGCAGTTTTCTGCCTTCGACACTTGTTCATTGTCACCATCGAGGAGAGGAAAGGAACGAGCCACGTGTTCCTAAAAAGAACAGTTCTCCATCTGCCTGAGCAATTTCCTTCATTGTTAACACTGATGCTGCACCCCAAAGCCAAGAAGTCAAACCCGCATTATTCCCATGCCAAAAGGAAGTGGCAGCCCCACAGAGCTGCTCCTCTGTGACACAAGATGGCACCAGACACTGCCTTAATTCCGGGCTATCAAAAAGTGCACCGTAAAGCAAAAACTCGGAAGAGTTTGTGGGTTTAACTGAGTCAGGAAACCACGGACTCGCCAGTAGCTGTGTCCAGGGTGCCCTCCAGCTCCTAAGGGCACAGCAGGGGCGAGCAGGAAGTGCTGGAAGGTTTGGAAGAGCCAGGAATTGGCTGTGGAATCACAGAGGGAGCTAAAGCAATCCTGAGGGGAGTCGGATCACTCCTCTGAAAACAGCAGCACCCTTTGAGGAGGCACAGAGCAGGGACAGAAGGAGGGTCCTGGATGGCCTTTTCACCCTGGACAGAGCTCTGTGGCCAGGGGATGCCTCTTCTCCTGCAACCTCCTTTTGAAACTTCTATTCTTTCATCAATCAGAACACATATTCTGTTGGTTTTGACAACCCAAATATAAAATATTAAAAGAGATGACAGGAGTTTGCAGCTGCCTCCTCACCTTCCCCCAATTCCATTCTGGTCACGGCACCTCGGATTGGGACAGCTCTGGAACAGTCCCCTCCTCTTTTTTTTTCAGTTTTCAGCAGCAAGAGGGTAAAAACAAAGCAAAACGTTCCCAGGTCAGCGATGCTGCTGGAGCTCCACTTCCGTCTGTGCCCATGCACAGGGAATTCTCTCGCAGGGCGCAGTCAGGAGTGCTGCAAACCGTGCCCAAGCTCTCCCCAAAACCCTCTCCTGGATTCAGTCGGGGCTGCTGTGAGGAAACCTCAGCCTGCAGTGTTTGCCAGTGGCAGGTTGTAACTGAGGGCTTTTGGAAATTCCAGCCTCGGTGGGAGTTGTCCATGCCCAGGATCTTTGCTCGGCCGTGGGAAGAGCAGGGGGAGCGTGCAGAGCCTGGCTGTGCTCGCTCATCGCTTCCCACTTCATGGGGAAATTAGAGGAAGAGATTTCCAGAAAAATGCCTGCCAGCCACGGAGCACAGAACGTGGAGCTCACACTCCCAGGCTGAACAAGCTTCCTGCTCTGCTTTCCACGGAGTGAGAGGAAAAGGAGAACTACATTGAGGGGGAAAAAGTATCTTGTAGTTAAGAATGAGGGATCCTGGCTTCAGACCTCAGCTCTCCACTGCAGGATGCTAAAAGCAGTATTTTATGCTCTGACACTTAATTAGCCAGGAAAGGAACAGGAAGTTCACCCACCAGGCAGGGTGTGAATTTACAGCAGGGACAGATCTCTGCACACCCTGTTAGCAGAGAGTCTCTCCAGACCTTCCTCACAAGCATTCCAAGCTGGCAGGGCTTGGAGAAAAGGCAGCCACGGCTCACAAAGAAAATCCTAAATAATATTACCCCTATATATTGTTAATATATAGTATTTAGACACACTTATTATGCATATATATGAAAATTAATGAATAACTACCAGTCCAGAAGACAATAATAGAGCACAGATTCCAAGAGGGGATGCAGGGGAAGGAGGAGGGGATTGTGAAGGTTCTCTCTGCCCCTCTGCAATAGTTTGTGGAGCAGAGACACAAAATCCTCCTGTGAGTGAGGGAGCTCCTCAGGTCAGGTTTAAATGCTTTGAGGTTCTGGCACCTGCGTCCTCCAAGCTCTGGCTGAGAACAGTAAGGCTGCAAAACATTGTGGGAAGTTTCTGAGCAGTCACAAAAGTGTGAATTCGGCTGCAATTTTGTGGATTCTGCCATCAGAATCTGTGCAGGATGAGTGACAGATGCAACCTTTTCATGGCAACACCTTTTCTTGTCCAGACAGTGTTCAGTGCAAAGCCCTAAACATCAGCTTCTCCTCTGGTGCTAAATGGGAACATGTGCTGTTCAGAAACACCCAACTACAGATTATTATTAAATACAAAGGTGTGTAAATAACCTTGTACACCCCAGCTGAAAGGAAAAAGAAGAAAAGGAAAGAAATGGTACAAATAACTGGTTGTCTGTTTTCCGTAATGAATCCACACAAGGTTACATGAATCATATTGGCTTTCCAAATCTGTTCTGCTTTCTAAATCAAGATTATTCTGTTTCTGGCACAAACTACTCCACATTGATATCCTGGAGTCTGACATTACTCAAAACAACTGGCTCCCACTGCAAACTGCAGAATCTACAAAAGGGAACCTCTCTAACCCTGAAGAGCATTTAAGTCCCATTTTACTGTTGGAGGGCAGCAAACTCCTAGTGATCCCCAAACTACAAAAGTAAGGATTGCCTCACTCTGTTCTAGGAGTTATTTGCAAGAACAACGCAGAGAAAAGTACTGAAGTTGGAATTTTTTATAGCCATAGGACAGCATCTTCCAAACACAAAAGGAATAGAACAAGAAACCCTTGGACAAAATTGGGAAGGCAGAAGTTAGACCTAACCGGTAAATAAAATTAAAGGATTGGGGTTTCTTTCTGTCCTTCTTGTCTGGAAAGGAGCAACACTGGACTGCAAGTACAGCAACAAATTGAGGAGCTTTAAGCATTAGCAGAACAACTGTCCCAATACCCATCCATCCACGGCACCTGACAGCTCGGGAAAATCCCCTTTAAAGCTTGCCAGCCTCCCGAGCCTTACAGCCCTCTCCGGTGCCAGGAGAAAAGGCTTTGAAAAGGCCAAAGCCACAGCTCAGCCCCAGCAGCACGGGGCGAGGAGATTCGTGGAGACAAGAGCTGCCAGGGGGATGAGGAAGACGCTGCAGGGATGTTTGGCAGCGCCGGGGCCGAGGAGCAGAGTGCAGCTGGCTCAATCACTCCTGCTTGTCTCCCGCTCTGCAGACGAGAGAACAAAACCGGCGCTGGGTGTTATTAGCGGCAAGCACTCCAAACCCCCCGAGCGTGACAAAGCACCTGCAGGTGCTGGGGAAGTGTTTTGCAATCAGGTCTGCTTTGTCTCCTTTCACCCGGGGATGAGAAGGAAAATTGTCCAAAATGTCCCGGAGTTGAGTCTGTTTAAATTAACCTTTTAACTGGCTGGAATTATAGAACTCCTCATCTGAGAGCTGCCTCGTTGCAATCACGATTTCGTGCTCCTTCTCCTCGCTGATCAGCAGCTTTGGCAGGCTGCCTCCTCCTCGCTCGTGCTGCTGCTGCTTTGGCTCCAGCCAGGGCTGAAGGAAAATTCAGTGGGTAACATCCTAAAGGATGCAAACTCCAGCAGGGTTTCCATTGTTTGGGTCGGGTGAGGATCCACTCTTCCAACTTGAAAACCTCTGCCAGCCATGTGGTACAGACATCAAAAACTTCCACTGACCTCAGTTGCTGTCAGACTCATTCTTGCCTCAGACAATAAAATAACATTATTAGCTATGGGCATGGTTGGGAGCTGTAGGAACTACAATTTCTTGGAAGAAAAGCACAGAAATCTTTCCAATATTGCATCTGATACCTGATATCACAAGGGATTCTGCAGCCTGTGGCTCTGACAGGACTCAAATTGTTCTTGGAAAGCTTTACCTGAAGACATTGAAGAAAAACACAGCATTTCAGTAGACAGCACTTAATCACCTGTGTCTTCACTTTGGTTTCATCACATGCCAGGTTCTTGTGAGGCTCCTACTCCCAGGATTTTGGGAGTTTTATAATCTCCAAATAAAAACCATCCCAAACTGCATTTCTGCCATTAATTGTACTTAGTGATATCCCCATGTTTTCACTGAAAAGTAGTGTTTTTTGTTGGACTAAGTCAATACTGGGACAGTTCATGATCTACAAGTCGTGGTGAAACAGATCTGAAGTTTTATTTATTGCATTTGTCAAGTATTCTATTATTAAAAACTGAAACTCCACTGAGGCAGCTCTTCAGCACAGAATAACTGTGCAGTTCAGCAACCCCACATGATGAATTTGAGCCCATGGTTACACATATTCCCAATCAAAGCCCTCATGGCCACTCCAGAAATGTCCACAGAACTCAAAACCAGCACACTTTGCTTTGCTAAGATGAAATATTTCATTTTTAAGTCCTTTTCTAAAAAGAATAAAACAGAGAAGAGTTCTTCAAGAGTTTTTAACTCACTGTTTTGGCTACTTGAAACTCCAGGACAGTCATAATTCCCCGCTGCATGGGAGAAACCCTCTGCTTATTATCCTCTAATTTCCTTGAAAATTTCCACCTTTGTCTGTCACAAACTACTGTTGAAAAAGAGTGAAAATAAAGGGAAGTGATATGCATTTATCAGCCATTATCAGCTCAATCTCATGTCAAGTGTTAAACAAGATTTTTCATTCAACAACCTCGCAGGGGAATTCTCTTGGAAAACTCCATTATCCACATTTAGCAGGAAATGTTGCTTTCTCTTTACCTTCCCCTGAAGATTAAAAAGTTTCACTAGTGAAGAAATAACTGAACAATAACAGCATTTTAAAAATAAATAAATAAACCTTGCTTTTAACTGCTTTGTAAAACACGGCAAAGGTTTTTACCTGGGAAAATTGTTCATTTCTGCCGGTAGCTGAAACAGCAAAACTTCTGCCTTTGCCTTCATCACAGCCAATATTTCATTAACTGTGCTGACATCCTCTTATTTACAGCTTCTTTTTCTTAGAAACAGAGTTATTTTAGGAAAGAACACGAATGAAAGTCTCCTCAGCGAGAGACATCACAATAAATCCAATTTCCACGTTTAACCCGTTGCATCTTCGTGGGCTCGGGGTGGCTTGTCCTGGCTTTCTTAAGGGCTGCTCATAATTCTTCTCAGGACCCACCTGCTGGAATTGAAGCACACAAATCTTTCATTACAGATCCCTGGACCAGATAATAATTTCAAGTTTGGAAGCCTCAGACAGCGAAGGCAGCGCTGGCGGTGGCAGATAAGCAGAGACGGTGGCAGGGCTGGATTAGAGGCTGCTGCTGAAGGGATGCTCTGGCAGCTCCCAGAGCACTGAAAGTACAGGGCAAACGCTGACAAAGCCGGGTTTGTGCTCCTGAACTGTCTCATCTCTTCTGGCAAAGAAAGGAACGGGAATCAGCTCTGGCTCATCCCTGGTGAGGGCACTGACCAGGAGCCCGGAGCCCAGACCAGCACAGAGGCATTTTCCTCTGAACACACTCTGAAAGGAGGAGGCCACTGATAAATATTGTCAACTCTGGACCCATTTTAAGCTGTTAAAACTTCATTTTTATGGACTTTTTTAATTATTACAAAAGCACAGGAGGGTGTTTTCCTCAGTAAAAACCTGTCCCAGTTAAAGAACTGGTTTTAAGTGCAGTAGCCTACCCAAGTGCTGGTGTTTGCACTCAGAACCAGCAAAGTTTTGAATTCCAGATGCATTTCAAAAGCTTTCTGTTGCTCAGCTAAGAGAGAGCCTGAAGCCCATCTCCAGAATCCACCTCCAGGAAATCACTCTGCAGGCTGAAGAGCACTGCTGTGGTCAGAACCAGAGTCTGGGAGGTCAAGTAAAACAAGCATAAAAATCACCCCTTGCCTTGAGGGTGTGAAAACTCCTCATAAGAAATACTCAGAAAAGGGTGAATCTGGAGGCCAAACCCACAGAGATTTCTTACCACCCATTTGATCACCACAGAAATGAGAGCCTGAGTCATGCCATGGTTTTGAAATACACATTTCCTCTCCGTCTGCAAGGAACAAAACAGGTCAAGGATGCTGGCCTGGAGGCTGAAGGAATAAAATACGGGAAGGAAAGATAGAATATCTACGATGGGGGATACAGAGAGGGCATGAACAATGCTGCAGATTATGTTTTCCCTCCCAAGCACCCATCCTCCTCTGGCCTCTGGCCCCAGCTGCTGGACTGAACCACGGTGTGAGAGCTACAGGCAGGAGGTGACAGTCACATGGCAACTGCAGGGACAGCAGCCACGGGCTTCTCTCACTCAGCACACCAGGGGATGCAAAAACAACAGGTTTGGGGCTGGAGCCCAGGGAATAAACAAGAACACAGCTGAGAGAGGACTCCGCTCCCTGGGAGTCCAATAGATGTTCTCTCCCGATGCCTGGAGATGGGAACATTAGTCATGGACTGCAGAGCCCAAGACAAGGGGTGAGGAGGGCATTTTAGTCACTGCTTTAAGCAGAAGGTGGCACTTTACAGACATTAACAGAGCTGCAAGGGAACACTCGGATGTACCATGAGCTTCCTGACCCAGCAGAGCCCAAAGATCCCAGCCTGGACTGGTGCCACCCACCCTGCACGATTCCCCACGATTCCCATCGTGGTGCCAGACGGATAACAGCCCCGAGCACATCCCAGGCTGCAGCTTTTTCCCCCTGGGGCCTTGGGTAAAGGGGTGGGAAGAGCTCTGCATAAGGCAGAACTTGGGGAATACACAGACATCCCACATCCCTAACTCTGCAGTCATCTCTGGTGGAGGGAGGACCTAAGCCAGGTTATCATTTTATTTTATAGGCCCTGGATTGCAGCAATGCCCCAGCTCTGCTCCTCCACCCGAGACAGGGGGACTTCACTGTCTGGGAGGCTGAGGATAGGAATGTTGAACATCATTTTGGCAATTGGCCACTCCCCAGGTGCAGAGCAGCATTTGCCAGGACACAAATCCACTGCAGCGCTGGGGTGGATGTGGGAGAAACTCTGCACTGCAACATTCCCAGTCACTGCCTGGGTCTCTGGACACGGAGCAGGAACTGACAGCTGAGGGGCAACAACTTCCTAGATGAGAATACCAAATATATTGTGACATTTCAGATCATGGAGGTTTTCTGAGGCTGAGCAGATAAATCCTTTTGAAAATAAGGGCTCACATGTTGCTGCCCTTTGTGCAGACACAGCTTCTTCCCCTTTCTGCAAGGGCCTCAGAGCCAGTTTGAGTTGACCATCAGATACAGGAGGCTCTAGCCCACTATTTTTAGCACTTAATGGCAAAGCTGATGGTGCCATTAATCCACTTTGGTGTATAACATCCAATTTCCACTTCAAATTGCACCTCGGTGCAAATGGTAGCTTGGCTCCTGCTGTCACATACATTCAGAAATTCACAGTGCAACACCATTTAATGACTTCCTATCCCAGCTGAAAGAGGGGGGAGATCTGTAGTGGCCTTTGGAAGCAGCGTGGCACCAAGGGATGGAGCATTCTGGAGTTAATCCTTACAGGACTAAGGCAGGTATTGATGGGACTGTCCAGATGGGCAAGGCAGGACCGGAATGTCAATGGCCCAGCACTCCTGAGAAGGGATTTAATTGTGGATGCCTCAAACAGAACAGTCCCTCCATCAGGATAGTCCAGAGCCAAGCCCAGGAGGACGGGCAAGTGCTTACAAAAAAAAAAATCAAACTGAGAAATTTCACCACAGAAACAGAGAATGGATAAAGTGCAAGGAAAACCTACCTTGTGCTTGCCTGCTAACATGTGAGAAATGAAAATCTCCTTGGTCCTGCAGAGGTTCAGATCAGTCCAACCCCAGCTGAGACCAGTCCCAGGGGCTGCTCAGGATGCTCCGAGGGGCACGGACGGTGCATGAGCATCCTGCCTGCCCCACACCCTCCCGCGGGCAGGGCCCGGCTGCCCAGAACAGGCGGAAAGTTTTACCTGATGAAAATCCTCCTTTTCAGAGGGATTTTCCGGCAAATCCCTCCTGTTCGGCATCTGCAGAGGGCGCCAGACGGTTCGGGATGTGCTGGATGCCGCTCCAGGTGCTCCGGCTGTCACTCAGGAAGGTGCTCGCTCTCCAGTGGCCAATGCTCTGCTTGCAGGATGAAGTAGGAGTTGTTTTTTCTTTCTTGCATGTATAAATCCCTTAGTTCTCTTTTCCTTTCTTCCCACTGAAATAGCAACAGATGCTTGGCTGAGCTGCGATGTGCTGGCAACCCACCTGCCCCAGCAGAAGGGAGAACTCCCTGCTTTTAATCACCAGAAGAGCTAAACCAGGATTGTCCTGCTGCTGATTCTTCCCTGCAGAGAAAACTGTCTGCTGCCTGCAAGCTTTGAAGCTCACTTTCTGATAAGGGAAACAGCAGCCTGTGACTGGCATAAAACTCACCCAAACTGCAGATTTTTTGATGCCTCAACTGGTAAAAGTGACTGGAGAGAAGTCTGCTTGATTCCACCCCGTATGCACAGCAGCAGCTCTGAAAGGACTTGTTTTCCTTTTTCTTTCTTTTTCTCCCTTTTCTTGTGTTTTCAGCCTGTGCTGCCTCGGGTCCTGGATCGCCCGTGAATCCAGCTGCTTTGCCGAGGATGAATGCCACACACTTTGCATTTCCCTTTCAGCCCGTGCCGCTTAACGTCACCGGGGACTTCAACGACTCGACGCTGAGCAGCAGGAGCGGCGACGGGTTTTGCGAGCAGGTCTTCATCAAAGCCGAGGTCTTCTTGACTCTGGGCATCATCAGCCTCCTGGAAAACATCCTGGTCATCCTGGCGGTGCTGAAGAACGGGAACCTGCACTCTCCCATGTATTTCTTCCTGTGCAGCCTGGCCGTGGCAGACATGCTGGTGAGCATGTCCAACGCCCTGGAGACCGTCATGATCGCCATCCTCAGCAGCGGCTACCTGGTCATCGACGACCGCTTCATCCAGCACATGGACAACGTCTTCGACTCCATGATTTGCATTTCCCTGGTGGCCTCCATCTGCAACCTCCTGGTCATAGCCGTCGACAGGTACATCACTATTTTCTACGCGCTGCGCTACCACAGCATCATGACGGTGAAGAAAGCCCTGACGCTCATCGCGCTCATCTGGGCGGCTTGCATCGTCTGCGGCATCATTTTCATCGCCTACTCGGAGAGCAAAACCGTCATCGTGTGCCTCATCACGCTGTTCTTCGCCATGCTGCTGCTCATGGCCTCGCTGTACGTGCACATGTTCCTGTTCGCGCGGCTGCACGTGCAGCGCATCGCCGCGCTGCCCGCCGAGGGCGTGCCCCCCCAGCGCACCTGCATGAAGGGCGCCGTCACCATCACCATCCTCCTGGGAGTCTTCGTCGTCTGCTGGGCGCCCTTCTTCCTCCACCTCATCCTCATCATCTCCTGCCCCACCAACCCCCACTGCGTGTGCTACGCGGCGCACTTCAACGCCTACCTGGTGCTCATCATGTGCAACTCGGTCGTCGACCCCCTCATCTACGCCTTCCGGAGCCTGGAGATGAGGAAGACTTTCAAAGAAATCGTGTGCTGCTGTTACGGCGTGAGCGTGGGGCAGTGCACGCTGTGAGCGCCCGGCCTCGGGTGGAAAACGCACACGGCAGGTGTAGAAATAGAAATAGAAATAGAAATAGAAATGTGCGTACGTGTCAAAATACAGAGCAGCTCACTTTAAATGCAGTGCCTGAAGGAAGGGTGCGGGAAGGACAAAAGCCTTCTACGTGATGCCTTGTTTCATACTTTTTAGGATGAAAAAAAAAACCGGTTTCAACAATTATTGGAAGTTTTTTAAATGGTTGTAACAGAAGGGAATCCAGAGTGGCTTACAAAATAGCTTAAAAAAACTTACTGGGAAAAAATGAATCCTGAAAGGGAATATCACCTTCTAGAGACTGAGATAATGTTCTCTGTCCTGTTCATTTGTGCCTGTTGCTTTATCTCTGTGCCACTGCCAACAAGTCAGTGTTTTCTAAAGGATTTCATTAGTAACCTCTGTGGAAAGCTACTTATCCAAACACCAACAGGTGACTGCATTGTCCTACTCCTACTCCCACACCTCCACCTTTTAATGAAAGAATAGATTGATGTTTATGCTGCTTGTTACAAAGCAGCCTGAGTACAGCTTGTAAAGGATGAAAGCGAACGTTTCTCTTGCTCTGAGATCAGATAAATGAAAAGGAATCACTACAGTATCAGTGACAGTGTGACCTAAATTGCTGCCTGATAGGATTGACTCCTGAAGGCTTTTACATTATTTATTGTGATTTGAAAGTATTATACCCTTGAATTTTTAATTATTTTTTTTAAAGCTGGAATGCACTGATCAATTGTAGTGTTTGGTGTGTTCGTAAAAAGTCACAGAAGTCTCCTCTAGATAAATCCTCACTAATGAGACCCACAGATCTGAACACTAAAAAGAGCTAAAATGCAAAATCCTTTTGAATGCAGCTTTGTGTAAAAGCTGCAGGGAGTCATGAGAAATATCCACCTGGCTGAGCCCAGCACCTGGAGGAATTCAGATGTGCGTGGCAGAGAGGACTTCTGTGCACTGAGAAATGAATGTGGTGGGGAACTCTCTTCCTGCAGCTTTGCACTGAACCCAGGGGCTGGATGCTGCTGCTCTGGGAACAGGAAAGCCCCAGGGCAGTTTGCCATCCCTCCCCAGCTCTGTGCGTGTCGGTGGTGTGCAAAGCAAGCAGCTGCAGCTGCCATAGTTTAGTCCTTGCCTCTGCTTTTTGCAAGAATGAGCCGTGCCAGTGCCCTTCAAATGCCTCCTTGCCTCCGAGCCAAGGCTGGTGCAGTTTTGTGTCACACAGGTACGGGCGGTGGCACGGACGGGGCCAGGCTAGGGACGCTCTGAGCCACCCCAAAGGCTGTTCAGCACCTTTCTGGTACCCTGCTCTCGGGAGGGGCAGCATCCCCAAACCCTCTGAGTCGTCTGATGCTTTCAAACATCTAAAATATCTCATTCGACTTAAGACCCTCTTTTATTCCCCCCACCGTCTTCATTTGGAGTGGAGTTGTTATATTATTATTATTATTATTATTATTATTATTATTATTATTATTATAGCTATAGTTATTTCTGGGACTCCTCTCTGCCAGGTTATAAAGAGCTCATGCAGCCCAGAGCTCCCCCAGCTCCTGTGCCCCCAGTTCTGCCCCCACCGTGGCGCTGGCACAGCCCAGGCTGGGGGTGTTTCGGTGCCAGGGGCTCCAGCCCCAGCCCCGGTGCCTGTGGGGAGTCACATTTCACACTTGGCAAACCCTGGCCCGTGCCTGACCCTCAGCATCCTACAGGGAAGAGCCCAACTTCCCAGTCCTACGGAGTGCATCGTTTTCATGGGGCCAAGGACAACCTCTCCCCGTGCTCCAGCCACTCTCTGCCCATCAGCACAAACCAACCTCGTGTCCCATTTCTCCTGCCCTCTCATCACACCCTAAATTCCCTAATCGAGTTCCTCTTTCCACCCATAATCACATCCTTCAGACTTCACTCACCCAATCTCATAACCCTTAATTTTTAAAAGGCTAAACTAAAAAAAAAAAAAAGCAACCCCAAAAAAAACCCCCCCACCAAGGTCACCGTGGAGCAGAACAGGCACAAATGAAAATTCTCCCCTGTTTCAGGAAGAGACCAAAGAAAATCCCAACAACTGGCAAAGCCAAATGCTTTCAGCCTTCTCTGTGTCACAAATCAGAGCTCGGCAGTACAAGATGTGTTCTGTTAGCCCAGCCTGTCACACTTTGCAGCATCTGATGTGGCACACGGAGATGAAATCAGCCTAGGGAACCACATAACTTGCGTGGCGTGGACAGACTGTACCTACCCGTTGTAAAAAACCTCTCCCTGTGTTCAGTGTTCTGTATCTTTACACTCTGGAGCATGGTTTGCCATGATATTCTGCCTCAGGTTGTTGTGTATTTAGCTTTTGTTGCACCTGATGTCCTACTTATTTCTCTTTTAAAAGCAATTTAAAGACTGTGCTTTGCCTTTAAGCAAAACGTACATCTGCTGAATAAAACAATCTGAAGAGATCACTTAGAATAACGTTTGCTTCTGTCAGAGCATCACATCACATCAAACCAGTCTGGGGGGTGGCTCACAAAACCAGAAATAAAGTCTGACACTGGGCAAAAAGCCTCTTAATCCATGGAATCCCAGAATGGTTTGGGTTGGAAGGGATCTTAAAGATCAACCAGTCCCACCCCCTGCCATGGGCAGGGACCTTCCACTATCCCAGGTTGCTCCAAGTCCCATCCAGCCTGGTCTGGAATCTACACTCTGCCCACAGAGCTACACAAAAAGGAGAAAAAAAGCAAGATTTTCAGTCCCATGTGCAAACACAACGGGAGGAGAATCCATAAAACCCCTCAAAGATCTCTCACCCTCTCCAGCACCACTGTCCCCTCAGGTTATCCCAGGAGGTGCGGGGTGGGTTTGTTCAGCCCCAGTTCCAAGTTCTCAGCTCTAACTCAGAGTTTGGAATTCCATCGTGCACGGAGCCAGGACTGCAGGAACTCAACAAGCCTGTCCATGGTGGGGAGGGAAAGAGGGAGTGTCCGTGGGACTGAACCCCACAAGAGGAGTTAGTGAGGGAACACTCACAGCTCCAGCCCCGGGTGGGAAGGGGAAGGGGAGAACATGGCTGCACTCTAAGGAATTTTCCCTACAATCAGTGGGACAGATCTAAAGGCTCTGATGAGAGGGGAGTCCTGGAAGTGATGCTGAGCCACCCTCAGGGACAGAGCTGGGGCTCCAGAGACACAAAACCACCGGCAGTGCCCACACCAGAATCATTTCCCACTTTCAGAGCTGTTGCAATTAAACCAACAGATAATCTGCTCCTAATAAGAAATGTTTCTTCCTTGATCAGAGTGCTGGGCTGAACAAGATATGTGCAGTTTGCCCCTAGATGGTTGAAGCAATGGCAGGCTGGAATAATATCTTTTTCATCTAAAGGTATCATTAGTATGGATTTATTGATTCAGTTCTTCTGCAGGAAAATCAAGCAGTTCACAGTCACTGTAGGATTACCATTTGCTCAAAGACTTGTTAGGAAATCCTCATATATTTAAGACAAATATTTGAATTCACAGAGGAATGAGTTATCCTGCTAAGTCAACTCAGCACAGCATATTCTGCAAATTACTCACAGATTTGTTCCCTTCACATTAAATTCAGCACTATGCATGCAATTTCCCCATCAATAAGAGTCTAAATATTTTATAATTGACAGCATTTGTCTTAATGGGCAAATAACCAAGTCCAGGCACAGAATCCTGCAGTCAAACAAGGTCATTATCAGAGCCATGAGTACAAATACCTGCATTATTTTTCACTGAAATAAGATGTATCCCTTCATTGAAGCCTGGCTGGGGACCAGGGTTTGCTGTTTGGTGCCTGTACCCAAACCACTGAGGTGATTTGGAAGGAATCCACCAAGGAATGGGGCTTCCCAACAAACCCTGGAAAACCCCTTGGCTGGGCAGCCCAGCCCAGTCTCAGCTCCACATCCCTGAGATGGCACAAGGGACACCAGGGGATGATCTTTAAGACCCTTTCCAATCCAAACCATTTCATTCTATCCCTTCTAAATGAGGTGTTGGAACGGGGACAGCACTGTGAGCTGCAGGATACGGGGCAGGGGGGCTCACACAGTTTGTGTGAACAACCCCAAGTCAGCTCCACTGAAAATGGAGCCCCAACAGCTCCAGGCACAGGCACAAATCCAACATTTTCATCACGAGTATAACGGAGTGCCCTTGATCAATCCACTTTCAGGTGGAAGGCAGAGGAAAGAAAAAGCTTTCAAAGAGCCCTGCAAAAACTCATAAAAATTCCTGCCCGTATTTATCTCTGTGAAGAACTTTCAGATGTGCTGCTCTGCTCAGCTCTGAAGGTTAAAGCTTAAAAGATTAAAACACAGCCTTGTTTTTAAGTGGCTCACTTGAAAATGCACATTAAGTGGGCAGAGGCATTGAGGAAGGAGGGTAAAGCAGATTTTTAAGGCCAGAGCCAGAGGTAAAGCCAGGGGAGCTCACTGAGCTGGCACCTCCCATTGTGTGCTTCCCTGGGCTGGCAGGTAATGGGGTCACAGCTCCAGGCAGACACGACACTGCTGAATGCAAACAAGCTCCATCAGCCTCACTCCAAAGAGAAAAACACAGCTTTCCATGCTTTAAATCCCCTTGGAACAGGAACATCTCTTTGTTCTTCCTCCCAGTCATTACACATCCCAAAAGCGTTTGAACCTGCAGCACAGGGCTCTGCCCATTCACCATTGTCACAAACACGCACCTCTTGGAGTCACCCCAAAACCACTGGGCCCCAACACAGAGCTGCCTCCTGGCACTGGTTTGCACAAAAGGCACATATTTCAACCCCACTACACAAAGAAACCCTAAATCTGCCTGATGTAAGAGGGTTGGATATCACAGACAAGTCAGAAACCATAAAACTGGAGCATGTAAATTCGGTGTTTGGGCGATGCTGTGTTGGTCAGTGGGGCCTTCTGCTTTATCAAGAAGACTTGAACCAGAATTTCAAACGGTTTAGATAAATTTGTATAATTTTCACATCATTCTGAAAACACCAATGAAAAGTAGATCCACTTGCTATTCTTGCTCATTTAGATGACTGTGCACAAGAATAGGACAAATCATTTTCTGGGGTGGTGATGGAGGTAAATTTATTATCTGGTAAAATAAATAATCTGATATCTTCTTAGTCCCACAGCTAAATACCTGCCCTCAGGAATTGCCCTCAGGAATTGCCCTCAGGAACCTACGAATTTCCAAGTTTCCTTTGCCTTGCTTTACACTTTTCATTTCTTTGTTTATGAAAAAAACCACACGGTTTTTATTTGAGGTTATTTATCTCTTGTGATTACAAACACAAGCACCGCTGGAGTGAGATTTACTTTAAAAAAAAATCTATAAATCCGTGATTCTACTGCTCCAGCTGTCTCCATTGGTAACAAACAGAGCCGGAATCCCCCTCCAAGCCTACCTGCTGCAGGTTGGGTTTGTTCTGTATCTGTTACCGATTCAAGGCCGAAAATGAGCATGCTAGAGAAAAATTAAAATAAAGAGAGCAGCCCTTATTCAGTGCAGAGGGAACACAGGCAGCACAACACCTCCAACAGGACTGATATAATTGCTGCAATTGTGGGAATGAACATTGGTGTTAAAGCCAGAGGACAAACACCATGGATGTGAGACCACTGTGAATGAACATATAAATATTATAAGCAGGTATTTATCCATGTAACAGTGAATAGAATTTAAATTAACAGGATGAAAACCTGTGGTTTTTTGAAATAAACACACAGTGAATCAGAAACACTTCCAGCTATTTAAACTCACCAACTTAGCTTGAAATTATATTTAAGCACTGATAGACCTACAGATACCCTGAGAAATGAGCATTTCTTTGGACTTACATATTCTCAGAAGAATAAGAAAGTGCAGGTGAGGCAGAACAACAGCAGAGGTGCTGCCTCTGTGCTGTTACACATTCCCATTCCCTCCATCAATCCCATGTTATCCAAGAGGCTGGGCAGCAACTGCAGCAGCTCTCCCAAGGAGCTGTGCCACAGAAATAACCCCCCCAGAGGGGCCATTCCATGGATAATCCAAGCAGTGAGAAGGTGCAGCTGGGGGAACCACTCCAGCCAGTTATTCCCGTGATGGGAAAAGGCAGGGAAGGGCCTTGCACCCCTCATTCCATCAGGGGTTCCCTAACAGAGCTGGGCAGGAGGGTTTGTAGGATTTGGAGCTGCCCCAGGGCACGCTGAGAAAGCCTCCAAGTGGGAGTTGGAATAAGGGCTTTAGGAAGCAGAGAATGTCCTCTGCCAGCTGAGGGTCAGCTCAGCACCCCTTCGGTTCCAAGGGTATTTAAGTAATTTTCTGGTTTTTATAACACCTCGTTGCATGGTGAGGAGCATTCCCAAGGGCTGGTGCTGCAGGAAGGGAAGTTCCTCTTCAGCAGGCACTGGAGAACACGAGGATCCTCCACTCACTGCCTGCCACAGTCAAGGTGCCAGATCCATGCCAGGAGCTGGCAGGGACTGCTGTAACTCAGCATGTTAAATGAATTTTACCTGATTGCTGGTTTTGTCAAGCTAAGCAGCCACACAAAATTCTGTATTCAGGGAAAAGTAGAAAAGGAACATGATTTTTAAAAAAATAAGTTGCTCAGGGACTAAGGAGTCTTTTCATCTTTACCTCAGTGAAAGACAGGGAATTTCTATCCAGCCTTGTAGACCTTGACCTTCCCAAACTTGAAATAGTGAAAGATTTACAAAGCTGGATTTTCCTGAAATGATGGAAAGGGTCAGGCAGAGGCATCTCTATCCCTTCCAGCTCTTCCAGCACCTCTGAGATAGCTCAGAGAAAATCTGATTCCAAAACTGCCCAAACACCGGGAGAGCTGGAGCTCTTCACAAGAGCATGGAGTGACAGGAGAGGGGGGAATGGCTTCACACTGAAACAGAGTGGGCTTGATGGGATATTGGGAAGGAATTGTCCCCTGGGAGGGTGGGGAGGCCCTGGCACAGATTGCCCAGAGAAGCTGTGGCTGCCCCATCCCTGGAAGTGTCCAAGGCCAGGTTGGACGGAGCTTGGAGCAGCCTGGGATAGGGGAAGGTGTCCCTGCCCACGGCAAGGGTGGCACTGGATGAGGTTTAAGCTCCCTCCCAACCCAGCCCATTCCATGATCCCATAGCACTGCCCACAGCCAGGGCTCCTAACATGCCATGAGCCAATCCTGGGAGCCAGTGCGAGGCGGATTTTCATCACCAGCAGGGTCAACAGCTCTAAGAAAACATCAGGGAAAAAAAAGAGAGGCGAGAGAAAGCTGGATTGGGAGACAAAGTCTGAACAGCTGCAAAACAGCTGCAGTGACGCTTGAGATGTGGGAGAGGGCAAGGGCTGGGGGTGGAGATCTCTGGTGCTGATCAGGAGACAAGAACTGTGAAGTGTGAAATCAAGAGCGCAGCTAATTAGGACACACCTCATCCTTGTTCCTGTCTGATTTCACAGAGCCTCCACCTTACTCCTGCCTTCAGCCCCCAAGAACAAAGCACCTCTCCACAAAGCACTTGTCTCTCACAGTGAGTCTGGGCTTATTCCTCATTTTGGCAAAACACCAGGCCTTGCACTTTTATTGCCTCTACGTACAGTCAATTATGTGCTGCTTGTGAAGAGATTTGCCTTTAGTAAGCTTAAAATTGTACAGCCTGTACTTGGAAAGGGCTAAATCTAAATCAAGGACTTGTAATTTCAAGTTTTGAAAAGGTACAGGGACAGTAAATAAATATAATCATTCTTGTTTGAATTTTTCTGCATGCAAGGAGCTGAGGGGGGCTTGGGAATTCAAAACTTTGGGTAAAACAAAACAAAAAGGAGGCAGGACAGAACATGAGGCAGTGAATTTATCTCTAAGAAAGCAATTAATGGATTTGCATATTCAGCTTGCTGTACAGAAATTACATCAAACCCTGCACTGCTGTCACGATAAGTGAAGTGCCTTATCTTTGATGGTTATATAATAGACCATCTATTTCTTCTGAAGGACAACTGTCCATCTCAGGACCAAAATCACACACAAATCAGGGGAGAATATCAACTCCTGCATTATGCAGCAACTGAACATTCAGTTCCAGGGGAAGGGAACAGCAAAAAGGGGCAGAATATCCATCAGTGGACACCAAGCAGTGCCAAAACTGATCTTTTTTCAAGCAGAATCAGCTTCCATCCTCCAAAATCAATTTTCCCCTGGAGTTTGTCAAAGCTCATGGAGCCACCAGGCTGCTGCCTGTGCCATCCATCCCAGCAGGCAGCCACCCACAAAACGGGGCTGGGGGCTACTGCTTTGGTCACTTGGTTGCCATCCTGAGCCCCCCTTGCCAGCCTCTCAGCCCTCACCTTTCTCCTCTGCACCCGTGGCTGTTCTTACTCAAATGATGCTCAGCAGATAAATAAATCCCCCTATTCCATAAGCACTATTTGACACTATTTCCCTGTTTTATGCCAGGATGAAGTAAAAAAAAATATGAATAATCCATGTGTACACCGGGCACAAATGTGTCATTGCTATAAGTACACCTACAACTCTGGCTGCAGTTCACGTGCTGGGCTGTCATCACTATTCCTGCAACAAAAATGCAGTTGTGTGCCCAGGAGTAGCTCTGAGCAACTTCCTCTTGGCAAATATACTTTGGAGTAAACATTTAAAATCAGCTCAGGTAAATGCAATCAGTCAGTAAGACCTCGCAGTGGATTCTTTATGAAATCAAAGAAACTGCCTTTGATTAAGAGGAGAAGCAGCAGCAAAGAGTGCACCGAGAATGTTGAATTAGGAATTGTGTGTGTTTGCAGACACAGGGACAGTTGAATATTTCAGAGGTAAAAAGCTTTACTAATGAGCAATTGTTCTGTTCTGCTACCTGCGTTTGGATCCAAAAACACGGGTTTTTTTGCTTTTAACAAAGAGAGAGAAGTTGAAACTGAGATCATATCCAACTGAGAACAAGTACAAGTGGACTTGTGGGTGTAATAGCAGCATAAACATTGTTTCCATTACAGATTCATGGAATTCAGCCTTACTGTGGATGATTTGATATGGAATTTGGTACGTCTATCACATTGCTATTGCCCAAAATCCATATATTATTTAGCTCTTAAGAAGTCTCTTTAAAATAAGAACATCATGAATTCTGTTACAAAGTTAATAACTACTAAACCCTGAATTTTAAATCATAAGCTGAAAAAAACCCCGCAAATGACATTGGAAACAAGCAAATTATCGTAGGAACGGTACGTTTTTATCAAGACATAAAAGATCGCAGTTCTTTCTTTTTCAGAATTTCTATGAGTGGGCAGCAAATAATTACAACATCTATTGAAATTAAACCAGGCATCCGTGGATACACACAACCAGATGGGGCACACACACGAGTGACCAAGTATTCTGTTCAAAAACCCATTCACCAAGCAGAAAAACATGATGTTCCCACAGGTTAAACTCACTGCTTTCCTTTCCCCTATCACATTACTTGAACTGAGTTTGGATGCGATTTCTGCCGTCCCTGGCTGTTTGCTGTGCGGTTTCCCCAGGAGCTGACATGTCACTGTGACTCCTCATCATAAAGGTCTTTTTCTCTTATATTAAAATACCTCCTTTGCTGGCTGACCAAGCTGCGGCAGCTGCACCTCCCATGCTCAGCTGCTTCCAAAGGCAAACACAGAAACGGCACAAGGGATCGTTTGCCCCCACCCTGCTCTCTTAGCGAGGCTTTATATTGTTTTATCCTGGAACAACAGCCCCCAGCTGCTTCCAAGGGAATTAGTCCCAACCCCTGCTCATTCCCGAAGGCACAGAAAGGGAAAACCTCCAAAAGAAACGTGAAAATTTTGCCCCGTGGCTTTGGCCTCTCTATTTTGGTATTGTTGACTTGTGTTAGCTAAAACACGTATTGTACTTGTAAGGGTTAAATGATAAATAAGCCAATAATCCTTTAAAACTTCAAGCCTACAGAATACAGACATTTAAAGCAACCAAGACCAGATAACAATGTTATTTGAGCAGGTATCTCAATTCTGTGTGATAGCACAAGTACAGTGAAAATCAATGTTCTCCCTCAGAATGGAACTAATTATTTCTCAGACAGAGTGGATTTTAAATATCATTTTTTGACCTAAGTGCAGCTCCTTACCAGAATCGAAGAGCTGTTAAATTACTGACAGTCTGACTATAGGAGAAATATTCAGGCCCAGCTCAATTATGATGTGAAAAGCAATATGTGAAGAGGTGTTGGACATCCTACTGGGCACCTCTGGTTTGCTTTGCTCAAGGAAAACTGGAGAAAAGGATTTGCTTTCCCTTTGTTGCTGACTCACAGACCAGAATGGTTCCTAACGGGTACCAAGGAGCATCTCTTGCATCCCTCCTGCTGGTGCCCCTCCTAAAGGAACAGGATTTCTTATTTAGCCACCAAAACCTGCTGCCCGTGAGTTTCCATCCTTGAGGGGGAGATATTAGAGAATATGTAGGGGACCATGTCTTTATCAAAAAGTTGGCAGGGAGGATATTTAGCCCAGCATTTCCCAGATTGCCAAGAGACAGCTCAGGGAACAGAATTTTCTGGGATAGCTGGAGCTGTGTGACAGCTTTGTGCTTTGTTTTCTTAAATGCTGTCCCTTTGGTAGTTCTCTTTAATGAAAAATTATTCAGCTATCCCGAAGTAATACTTTCCTTCTAATGAGGTAATTACTACCAATTTGTTGTCTAACTGCTAATCAGAAAAGGCAAATAACTTCTGAGGCATATGCCCAAATATTGCTGTTTTGTAAATTAAATCACTGAGAGACTGCCCACTTCCTCGCTTCGTTGGGAGCTGGGAAGAGCAGGACGTGGAACACAAGGTTTTGATATTTCTTTTCCTGAAGAGAGAAGTACATTAAGACAGGTCTGCAAATGGTGAGCGAGAGCCCTGCATGATCAAAACCAGCACATCAAAGAACTTGCGGCAATCAGATATTCCCAATAAAAGAAAAGATGGAATTAGCTAAGAACACAGTTCCCGCATTGAAAGAGCAATGAATGGTCGTTAAGCCATCTGCATAATCAGTGAGCATGTGTTAAAAGCAAAGAGTGATTTCTGTGAGGGAGAAAAGTCTAGAAACAGCCATTTCTGATGGAAAAGTTCTCCTTACGAAACACGTGATTGCGCCAAAACCATGGCTTAGCACCCTCACGTTAATGCTGGAACAAATAAATTTCAAAAATCACTTTGTTTCCTTTGTGAATCCAACAGCACCTTGTCCAGTGTGCTGGAACCTGGGTAATCAGAGCCACTCTGGCTGTGCGTTCGTGGGGTTTAAGTGGCCAAAATGGGCATTTTCACATCCTGCAATTAGTAGCTCACAGCAAAAAATAGCAGCTTGCTAAGAACTTTCCTGTCATTATGAGTTCTAGATGTATTTATACATATTTATATACTTTTTTATATATATGCATTTATACCTGTGTATGTACAAGCCATATTTTATTTTCCTCATGCAGGCACACTTGCAATTGGTGGCTGACAATTCACAGAAAATCTGGAATTAACTAGAATTTTTTCAGTCACATTTGTTCCTTGCATGTATGAAAGTGTTGTCTGTGTGAAAGTGTTGTTTGTGTTGTTTTAATGAGAATTTAGGCACCCTCAGTTCTGCTGCCTGTCTTACACCCAGCTAGTTTGAATTAAAATATGAAAACCAAATGAGATGCACAGATTTCCAAGGGTCATTTGAAGACAAACTGGCACTGAGCAATTTACAATTTACTTACAATGATTAACAGTGCCTGCCTCTGGAGGGAAGTTAATCTCAAAGGTTCTCTTCTAGACCCTCTGTCAACTTATTCCAGTCTTAATGACTTTTATCTTATTTTGTGGAACTACAAAATACAACTGGAGAAAAACACATGGAGAAATTAGGGGAAAAAAAAGCTTTTCTTTTTAATTATTTTTCTCCTTTTTAATTATTTTTCTCCTCTTTAATTTCTCTGTGTATTTAAAGACATGCTGGGGCCAAATTTGACAGAGAATGGGAATATTGAGTTCAGTTCAGGCAGGGCTGCCTTCCCCACCTGGCCACGAGTGTTTACAGACACAAACGCTCTGCCAGTGCTTCCCTGAAATCCACGCTGATAAACTGTGCAAGGAAATCAGCAAAACAACGTATAATTGCCGTAGACAAGTACTGCAAAACAGCCAATTTGCCTGGGATTCAAATGAAAAATTACTATTGCTCGGCCTTCATTTGCTGCCTTCTGTATCAGAACCTGTTATTAATCATATTCCCAGCTCAGACTCCAGGAATAATGCAGTTTAATACCCAGCAGGAAGTGGATGCATTGACACAATAACCAAAGTGTGTATATTTGGGTTGAATAATTGCTTTCTTTCAAGGGAGGAGGATTATGGCCCATCACAAATCTTGCTTTGATGAAATAACTTACTTTTAAACAGACACCACTACGGGAAGAATCATTTAAGTGGAAAAATATAAGCATTGGATGGAACAGTGCACATTAAATGACAATTAGAGAAGTTTCTTGTTAAAAGCCAAACCTAAATCAAACCACAAGCTCGAGACAAATTACAAATCAATTAGCTCTCACTGTCAAGCACACGATAATTAAAGCTTTCTTGATGCCAAACTGTGAGACACTGGCAGGGCTTTTCTGTTCTGAATAATGCTGCAAGCCCTGCCTGGTTACACTGGCCCACTTCAGGGACAAAAATGCTTGAGAATGGCACTTAAACTCCAAAAATTGCTCCCAAAATCTGTCAGAGGGGCTTCCCAGAGGGCTCAGTCTGCCTCTGGAAGCCTCACTGGGGGAAGAGCCCTCCCAGGAGCACTGACCAGTGGAGTGGCACCAGCTCCAAGCCACAACAGCAATCCAAGTGCCCCATTTCCCTACAGTCTGTACTGGGTTTGGCTGATGAAAATGCAAATATTTAAACTCCAAATTCTCCATTTCCATTCTCCAAATAAAATGAAACCGTCAGCGGTCGATGGCCGCGTCCATTGAAGGGAACGCCCACGGAGAAGGAATGAGAGGAAAGACATTTTCAATGCATCAGCACTTCTTATTCTCATCAGTGATTCTTTTCACGCTGCTTTTATTGGCTTGGATGATGCCAAGTGCACCTTCCCTGTGCTTCCCTCAGGAAGCAGATTTGTGCCTCGCTCGTCTCCTGGCTGCTCTCGTTTACAGCGCGCTGCCAGAATTCCAGAGCCGTGCCTCTGATTCCACTGCTCTTGTTAGGAAATGTGTTACTCTTTGACAACAGATGATTGTCCTCTCTCCGGGGGGCTCCTGCAGAGCAAAAAAAAAAACATCTGTGAGGCTCACAGTGGTGTTCCTGAACAACAGGGGGAGGTCATCCAAGCTCACTCCCATTTACTCTGGCAGTGCCAACCTCGTACCATCCTCACCTCAGAGATGCTGGCACTTAAAAGTTTGCCATAATGCACTGGGAAGGGATTTTTTTTCCCTCTTCAGGAAGATAGACTGGAAAGATCCTGCTATTTCTGTAGTCAAAAGCAGATTTCATACACTTTTTCCCAAATTTCATGACATTTTTCAAAATGAACAATGCAGAAGGATTTGTGATTACTGCTACAAGCCCTAAGTCAGAGAGCAGTGTTAAATAAGTTAAAGGAGGAAGGTCTGTGCCACACATGGTAAATATTCCATGCTGAATTTACCTAAGGGACCTGTTTTCCTCCATATCTTGTTCCAGCACTGTCAGTTTTCCATACGGGTTCGGGGTAGCTCACTTCCAGGGGACCTGCAGGAGAATTCCTGTTGCCAGAGCAAGTGGAGAGGCCCAAAGCAAGAGGCCTCTCCAGCCCCTTCAGAAACTGAAGAATGAACCATTTTCCTGCCCCTTCCCGAGGCTTTTTATTGCCTTTGATGTTTAGAGGTGGATTTGGCAGTTTTGGGTTTACAGATGGACTCGATGATCCTAAGGGTCTTTTCCAACTTCAGTAATTCCACGACTCTCTGAACTCCACCCCGACAGCTGTGGTTCCAACGGGTTATACCCTCTTCATGCTTCCTTTTCTTCTCACTCAGTTTCCTCTCCCCCAGGAGAAGAATTCCTGGTTTATGGAGATATTTCTACGCTACAGGGATACGTGTGTAACTACAGAGTAGAGCAGTCAGGAGACACCAAAAATTCAAAGCCCCACGAACACTCAGTTCTTTTCTTTTCTAGGACCTACAGACACAAAGCGATGGAGTGGGGTTTTTTTGTCATTTTAACACCCCTGCTATCAGTGGCAAAGATCTTCCTCCCAGCAGCTTCAGCAGGAGGAGGTAATTGAAGGACACAACACAGCTCACACACGGTTTGCAAGGAAAACTTGTTTTCAGGTGCCTGCCAAGCACTGTAAATACATTTATTGTGGTTGTGCTGACACAGCCAGCGAGGAACAGACCTCCAGCAGGGACTGTTCTGCTCACTGACAGTGCTGGGGATGCTTTTATCATCTTTGAATGAGCCACGAGCAAATATTTCTGGTTTGCTGCAGTCGCAGAGAAACTGTGCAGAGTCCACCTGGTGTTGGTTCCACAGGCCATGGACCAGCACGTGGGGGACAGAGGCAAAGACAAAGAGTTCCTGTGGATTGCTTGTCATTATGGTAAAAACGTGATTCTTGATGGAAGCTTCAAGCCAAGCACTACTCCAATAATCATGGGAAAATTAAAGATGGGGAAATATTTGCATTTAATCGTGCTGCACAGCACGAGAAATTCACCTTCACAGCAACAAAACCAGGCGGGTCCTTGCAGCGCCAAGGGTGGGTAAAACGTGCCACAGACATTCCAGCCTGACCAGCTCTGGATGAGCTCGGTTTTGGGGGAGCTTTGGGATGTGTCCAGGCTATTCTGCAGGCTGGGTCACTGCAGCCTGTGAGTCATTCCCTGCCAGGAAAAGGACGGGTTACGTGGTGTCTGTGATTGCTCTGCGAGCCTCGCAGCAGCGGCGGCCTCAGCAAAAAAAATAGCTTGGTGGCCTTGCCGGTGATGAGTTCCCTCCTTGGAGAGGGAACAAGGAGTCCTTGTCCTTGTTGGCTCCCAGTGACAAGCCCCTCACCATGTAGTGACAATGGTGCTTAAATAGTAACCACCAAAACTGAGGAATTTCTGTTATTTCACTCAGGCTTTTTGCTATTTAATCTACAGTCCTTAACTGTCAATCCATAGCTTTCAGGAATCTTCCAGAATCACAAATACAAGCTAAGAAAACTCCTTTTTATTTTGTTTTGTTTTGTTTTGTGGCATCTAAATATAAAAGAATTTTTCATGTAAAAGCCAAGTTTTAGTCCTTCCCCATGTCAACCTTCTTTTACCTTCCAGTACCTAAAGGGGCTACCAGAGAGGGACTTTTTCCAAGGGCAGGGAGTCACAGGGGGAATGGCTTCAAGCTGCCAGAGGGCAGGGTTAGATGGGATATTGGGAAGAAATTCCTCCCTGTGAGGGTGGGGAGGCCCTGGCAGAGGTTGCCCAGAGAAGCTGTGGCTGCCCCATCCCTGGCAGTGTCCAAGGCCAGGTTGGACAGGGCTTGGAGCAGCCTGGGACAGTGGAAGATGTCCCCACCCATGGCAGGGGGTGGAACGAGATGTTCTTTGAGCTCCCCCCCCCAAAGCAAAGCATTCTGTGATTCTATGAATGGAAATGTTCCAGACAATAACCTTTCTGTTTCCTGTGCTGGTGACGTAGATGTTGTGGCACACTGCAATCCAAGCACTTGCAGCAACCATTTAATGCTTTCATTTTTTTTCATTATATGTAATTTGGGACTTCTGGACAAGGAAGTGGGGAGCGCATGGACAACCAAAATAGCTAAAAGCTTTCAATTAGCCCGGTACATAGTTCAGTGCAATTAACATTAGAATGAGTTTGGATTTATAGTTTTCTAAGCCAGCTACTGGAACAGCTGCAGTACTTAACTTTTAAAATAACTTCAGCATCACAACAATCTCAAAATTCCTGCTGCAATGAGGAAACTGAAGGAGGTTTCTTTCCACTAAAATCAGCGCAATTACAGTTGCCCTAATAATGCCACAAGCAGCGCGGAGAGAATGTGGACCTTTTATTTTCTGTCCAAGATCAAGTTAAAGGCCATTTCTCCCTCTAAAAGCCTCAGGGAATGAGGAAGTTTAATGAGAGAAGTAAAGTACCAAAATGGAGGCTTGTTCAATCTCTCACCCACCATCCTGTGCCACATACAGAGATAAAAGTCTTAAAAAGAAAGGAAGTTAATCCATGCCAGGGTGGAAGAGATGTACACACCTCTGGGCACTCCTACCTGGGCTTTCCTTGAGGATGGCTCCACTTCCAGGGTGCTGGACCCTGCTGGCAAGGCAGCAAAGCCATTTGTACAACCTGGGGGAAAATGAGCTCCTAAAACAGGACTGTAGACTCTCCTAGAGGAGCCCTGCAGTTTCCAAGCTGCATGACGTGACCAGACCCTCCTTTTGCTCTTACTGAGAGTAACCAGCCCCGCTTCGAGCGACACAGATGATCAGCAAAGCCTCTGACAGCACTGCTACACGCTGGTTAAATGTTTTGCATTATTAACGAGGAAAAAAAAAAAATCACTGCTTCATGAAATGCCACGGCCCAGTTAGAAACACGAAGCAATGCACAAAGACTCAACCCTTGAACTGATTTTTTTTTATGAGCTGCAGTAGCTCAGACAAGAATGTGCTGTGTCCTTGCTCTCTGGGATCCTTGAGTTTATCCAAGCTGCCTTTTTTCCAGCTTGTCACTGGATCTGTTGTTCCTTTTGCAATATAATTGGTCGTTTAGCTGCAGTGGATGCTCTGCTTTTATGTGCTCTCCTCTGGCTGCTGCAGACTCTGCCTTTCCCCCCAGAGCATCCCTAATTAAGTTACTCTGCATTGTCTCCAGCCTGCCAAGGGACGCAGGGATAGTGCACAGCTTGCATGGAGAGAGCCAGAAACAAAGACAGGAATGGGAATGGGAATGGGTCTTCCTGTGGGAGAAGACAGCCTGCAACCACAGAATGCCTGGCTGTAACTACCCTGGGAGCACGACAAGGCTCAAGATACCCAAAAGTTTCTTTGGTAATATGAAGCATTTATTTTTTTCATGTACAAGCAATGCAGTGTTTAATCCATTTATTGGTTTAATCAACATTATTTATTGTGGCTGGTAGTTTACCCTCACTTTAGTGGTGTCAGTGGCATAAATATAAAGGTCAGACGTGGGGTGTGGGAGGAGAGCTGTGGCAGCTGTGGCACTTTTCTGTAGCTCGTGGCTACTCTGGGTGTCACAGCCAGAAAGAACAGAGCTCTGGCAAAGCCAAGGAGCAACCAGCAATAGCTGAAGAGTTTTGTTGATGTTACAGAATCACGGAATCACTGAGGTTGGAAAGGCCCTCCAAGAGTCCAGCCGGTGCCTGATCCCCACCTTATCCCAGCCCAGAGCACTGAGTGCCATGTCCAGGCCTTCCTTGGACACCTCCAGGGATGGGGACCCCACCTGGGAAAAGCAGAGTGGCACCAGCCCAGTCCCACAGCCAGGACATGTAAAGCCACGGCCCTCAAGTGACCAAGGGAGCTCCAATGCTCTGACTCACAATTCCCATCATTCCCATGTGTTCTTTAGGTTGCCGTGTTTCCATTTTCCTTTATTTTGACTTGGTAAACCCAGTGATAACGAGCCTTATCAGGAAATGCAAAGCTGTGTCACTTCTTTAGATCAGACAAACACCGTGTGTTGGATTGGAGAGGCTCCTGGCACTCAGCTCCATTCTTTGCCGCCTGCTGGCTCCATGGAGCTCCATTCACGTGACAGGGAGGGAATAAGAACAAGCAGGAGTGCCCTGGCAGCCTCGTCAGCCTCGCCACTGAGAGCTCTCCTTCGCTCTCAGAGGGCTCGTGCAATCCTTGCCATTATTTGGGCTAAGCCTCGTGAATGTGTCAGGTGCCTCCTCCAGCAGAGACAGGGGCCTTACCCAAAGGCACGGCATCAGCCTCAGGAAATGACACACAGAATGGAGAACAAAGAGCCTTGGGAAAGGATTTTTCCAGATCTGGTAAGGTCCTGCTAGAAAAAAAAGCAGAGATCAGGGTGACTGTTAGCACGAGCAAGTTCAAGTCTGCTGCTTCATTAATTTGGCTTCTTGGATGCAAAGCTGAACTGATTTGGATTGATTTGTAATAACTTAAACTCCCCAAGCGGTGCCCAAACTCAGAGAGTTCAATACTACGACCCAAAATATCCTTATGGTTAGAGAATGTCCCATTCTCTTCCTCCTCCCAGGTTCCAATAACTCTGTCCTGGGAAGGAGAGAACTGGATTGCCTGAATTTTAGTGGGAGGCTCCTCAGAGTGGGGCAAATGTGTAGATTTAAAAGGTTTCGGAATGAAATAAATCGGGAGATAAATGAATATGAACTCATCAGCTGAATCAAAATAATAATTTAGTCACATTACAATTCAGACAGGAACAACGCCCCAAATGGGAAGCAGGATATAATTAGATCTACTTTCAAGCAGTATTAATGTCTTTAACAATCTGGTTAACATAGCTGCTTAGTAATTGATGTATGTAAATTTAATGTTTCTATTCTCATTAATGAATTTTGAGAGGAAACGACAAAATACGTTAATTTTAACGTTGCACAAGGTAAAAAGCAGAGCACCGAGTGCACTTTTAGCAGCCTGAACCCCGGCAGGCACAGATCCATCAGTGAACTCCCACAGCCCAGTGACAGCTGCAGGACTCTGGCCTGACCTGGGAAATGAATGGGGCTTGGCCCTCATTTACACTGAGTGGAGTTTGGACCCATTAATGGTTCAAGATTCCTGCTCAATCCTCAGTAGGGTCAGGATTTCACATCCAACACCCATGGCTGGTTTCCAGGGAAAATGGAATTAGATGTCCAGAATATGATGTTTACAAAGGGGGTTCTGAAAAAGCAATAAAAGCAATCCTGTACATTTTTTAAGAGCAGGGGAGAACAGAGGAGAAATAAATTCATCAGGCCACAGATGGATTTACCATACAGATAAAATAAACTTCACTATCCGATCATCACATAAGATTTGTCCCAATGGAAAAAAGAAAAAAACCACCAAAATAATTAAGCCAATGTGCATATCAGATTCTGAATCGAGCAATTCTGCTGCACTGAGCTTAGAATTTAAATGATCTTGTCTGTGGATGACTAAAGGTTACGCTCTCACAATTCAAATGGAAAAATGTGTGCATCAAAAACATATCTATTAGCCTCACAATAGTGAGCACTCTGTGAATACAAAGAAGTTTCTTAGGAATAGGTAATGCTGAAGGCTTACCCAGAAACGAGGGAGCTGCCAATTTTCAGAAACAATGACTCAATTTGCTAGCAAACATATTTTCCTTCAGAGCTCTGGAAGGAGAGGCCTGGTTGTACTCACACACTAATGCCTATGTTTGCAGCTCTATACACTTCGGTATTTTTAATTTTCTGGTAACTTGTCTTGATATAATTTTAGAGATTCTATTAAATATTTTATAGGGCAGCCCATTGTAAATCAATCTCCGACATAATGTGCTATTATTTCACATAGATCTTTTTCCTACAGCTCAAAAGCATTTCAATAAAGCTCTAAAAGCCCTGGCAATGACAACACACCGTGTTGTGCATCACCATGGCAATGCTGCAGAAAACAGCTTTGATTTGGGGTCGGAAAGATCAAACATTATGTTAGATTGAAAGTACAGAGTTCATCTTGATACAACCTCAAACTATCGTGTCCTGGCTGTCCTGTTCCCAGCTGCTGAGATGTGAGGCAAGATCCAGGCAAGAGGAGTCCTGGTGGATGCTGAAGGGATTCAGACCTCCAGTAAACAGGACACAGGCAGAAAACCTCAGAGTAGGGTTAAAATTCAGTTTCCCAGAGCCAGGATTTCAAAGTTGGAGCCAGGCTATGTCAAAAGGCAGGATTTCAGAAGAATTCAGAAGAATTCAGAAGAATTCAAAAGAAGAAATTCTTACTTCATGATTCACTTCATTTTTCACTTAATCCTTAAATTGTGCAGCTGGACTGCTCCAAAGGGGTGTGAAATGGTGCTTTAGCCTTGGATGGGAAAGAGAAAATAACGTGGTACATTTGAAACTTTTGTTATCAGTGTCAGCCCTCAGAGTCCTCTGTGGGTAACCCACGAGTGTGACAAACAGCCCTGCTGTGGCCTGGCCAGAGCCCGGATGAGGTTTCTGGTCCCCTGAGTGCAGATTCCAGCCCCAATGCTTCTGCAATCCATCCCTCCAAACCCCCAGCCCCACACAGAGCTCCCCCAGGCTGGCAGCTGCACAGTTAATCCCAGCCCTGGAAAGGCAGAACAGCAAGAAAAAAGCTTTTTTAGTAGAAGGGGTTGGTTGAGGAGTTTTTATGCTGTTTTGTTGTGAGTGGTTTGTTTGGGTTTTTTTTTTTAACCACAGAAGCTTTTTAAAAGTACCAAAAAAAAAAAAAAACATCCCTGTTCATGGGGTCAGGGTGGGTGAAAGAAACCCAGAGATTCTTTCTTTCTTCTTTCCTCCTCCTCTCTTATGGTAATTTCACATCTCGATTCAAACAAACAGCCATCGTTTCAAGCTGAGTGCAATTCCTTCCTGCCTTCTGTCTCCATGGCCATGGGCAAGTCTCTCTTCACGGGAAGGATCCCTCTCCAAAACCTCTTCTCTCTCCTGCCTGCCACATCCAGGGCACTGAACCTCGGGGTGTCCCAGCATGAAGAGGCTCCCGCTCTGTGCAGACAGAAAGGAAATCAAGGGCTCAGGGGCATACATTTCTCATTAGTCACACAAGTGATTTTTAAGGACTCTCCCACAAGTGGCAACTTGCAGAGGTCAGTTCTGCCCTCACAGGGCACCAAACTGCAGGAGCACAGAAAATGGAAGAAGGGAACAAACAATGGATGTGGAGGAGGCAGGGAGCTGTCACCGGCCTGTTACATCCCAGCCGTGTCTGTGATATGGCTGCTGAAATTAAAAATGGCAAATATGTGAAGTGAGAAAAAAACCTCTGTTTGTGTTGGTTTGGAACCTGGGGGAGCTCGTGCAGGATTTCATCAGTGCAAGATGAAAATCAAACACAACAGACAAACAAATGACCTACAAGTGGTAGAGGGGAGAATTCATCAGTAATGCTTCAGACTGAGCGTGACTCAGATCCAGAAAACACAAGAGGGAGATGTCAAGTTCCTGGGAAAACAAACAAGAAAAAGGATTACATTAAAATAGTCACTGGTTCTTCCAAAAGCTTATCTCATCAATGTATCCCTTTATAAATACAAAAATAGCTAAAATGATAAACATTCCCTTCAGCATCCATTAATTGCGGCTTTGTAAAACCAAGAGATGATTGATTGATTGATTGATTGATACTCTGCCAGACTATAATTCCTTCACGGAAAAGCCAGGATTTAACATGAGCTTTGCTGACAACAGAGTTGCAGGATCAGGCACTCAACCTAAACTTAAAATTCTTTGCTCATTTCTATGGGCAGTTCTCTGTTCTAGGGGATGGATTTTTTGTCTCCAGCTCCCTGGATTTCACTAACTGCAGCTCAAGGCAGATTATCCGATAATGGATGAATCGCCTCGAGGTCATTAGCAACTGTATCTGCTGGAGCTGGCACTGAACTCCAAGGGAAATTTAAAGGAATTGGACGTTTTCCTCCTTCCCCTCCTGGCCCGGTGGTGAAGGGCGTGACTGTGCCGAGCCGGGAGCTCCGGGGACAAAACCCTGTGACAGCGGCAGCTGCTGCAGCCAGAGCCTGAAGGTGCAGCCAGGCTCAGCCAGCGCCACGTAATTAATTAGCCCTTCATTAAGGTTCGGGATGTGCGTCTGGGATGAATTCCCGGGAGCAGCTGGTCAGCAAGGAGCTGTCCCACACCCCCTGTGCCAGCAGCAGGTGACAGGACTCAGCCCCACCAACAGCCCACGGTGCACGTTATAAAGCACATTAAAGCACATCATCAAAGGATTTCTTTTTCATAAGAATAAAATTTCCTATGAGAGGACAAACATTGTTTGGGTTTTTTACAGAGCCCCAAATACAGCTTTAAAGTACTTCATCACCGCTAGAATTCTTTTTATCTTGTGTGCTTGAAGAAATGTTCAAAAAGTCACCAAATTCTTCTGAGGTGCAATTAAACCCGAGTCCAAAAAAACCCACAAAAAACCCAAAGCAAACCCGGTATTCATGACAGGTTATCCATCTGGGTTTGTTTTTCAGTTGCCAACCTCTGAGCATGAAAATGTGAAACCTTCAGGTCCTTTCATATTCATACAGATATGGGAATGTCAGAAATCCTGTAACCTTTATTAAATGTACAACTATCTGTTTAGAAAAGAACTGGATATTTAGCAGAGAAATGTAGTTGGTAGTGTTCCATGATCTTCAACAGATTTCCAGGAAGTTGAATACTGAACATTCTTGCACCCTTCTAATACAAAAATGCTTCAGTTACAGAAGAAAAATATAAAGTTGGCCCCCGGTATTAAACAACAAGCAGGACAAGATCAGGTTTTTTAAATTATCATTAAGATTTTTGTCCTAAAAACAAAGGTCCCTTCGCTCATCTGGAGCATTTGTAACTACTAAAATAAATGCATGCAATATAGGAACTAATTTGTGAGTACACATGGCTGCTGCCTCAGAAATTCAATTCAGATGTTGATAACAAGAAGTTAAAAATAATGTAGGTCCCCGAGGAAATGATTCCAAATCTTATCTTCGGTCCGTTCCATTTAAAGGCTCCAGGAAATTATTTTCAAGCATATTTTTAAAGCTCTAGTGGCTTATACAAGAACCCCTATTGTTAACCTAGATGGAGAACACTTTTCTAGCTGGCACTTTACATCGTTCCAAAATAAAAAATCTACTGCTGAGCATGACTACGCAGCTTAAAATTTCAATTGGATTGGTATCGTCCACTGAAGTATTTCCTGCCAGCTAATTATCTCCTCATTCCTGCAACTCAAGAGCTGAAAATTCCCAAGGTTTTTGAAAGGTTTCTTGCAGCACGTCGTGATTTGCTGCAAGGTCAGGCCCTGCTTTGCTGTGTTTGGCACCGTGGGCAGAGGCAGATGTTCCCATGTGCTTCCAGGGGCACGTTTTATACCTGTTCCATCCTAAAGGGAAACTTTCTGCGAGGAGGGAGTTTTCCCTGGTTCGATGCCAGGCTGCTGGTGCTGCTCAGTGCAGGACAGTCCAGAGGAGCAGGCAGGAGATCATCCTATTCCAAGAGAAACAGCTGTGGGACACATCTGGGGAGAACATCCTATTCCAAGGGATACAGCTGTGGGAGAACAGGGAAGAGAACTGCACCAGAGGAGCCACTGTGACCCCTCCCAGCCTCGCCCGTTCTGTGGTTCCAGGGTATGACAAGCTCGAGATTATTTCTTCCCAATTTCCCAGGTGTGAACTTGCTGTGGGTGGCTCAGGAGCTGCATTATGTAAGTTATTGATCTGGGGTCTATCAGCTGCTAAAAATTCCTGTCTGCCACGGGCGTGTGAGCAAATCCACTCAGGTATCCCAGCGGGGGACACTGTCACTGACAGGCAAGGACAGCTGACCTGCTTCTTAATTCACATTCCCAGTTTCTATTAATTTCATCGTGTCCAGCCCTCACTGGAGCAAGTGACCAATTCAAAACGACACTGACCAGCAGGGGTTTTTTCCAGGCTGGTTTCCCCTCTTTTCCACTGTTTTTTACATGCTGGGTTATTCTTCTGGGGTCTCTGGGAGTGCTGAACGCCCTGGTTTTTACTCCATCTCCTCAACTTTAAAACAAGACCAAAGAGTTCATCATTTCCTCCTAATTCTTGAGTTTATTCTGATAACAAAAAAGAAAGAAAGAACCTGAACTAAGCTCGAGCTCTTTCTGTTCACCGAAAATTAAAGACTGATATGGAATACTTGCTTTCAAAAGACTGCAGTGTTCATCAGTACAGTCCCTCTGTACATAAAGTGAAGATAAAACAGAATTATAAATGTCCATGTAACTTCTGTCTGCATGGTGTTTTGCTGTCACAATCCTTTAGAAATACTTTACCCCTCCCAAAAGCAGAATTAAGCATCTCTGGGCCCCGCTGAGTCAATGTGTGAACTGCTTCACACCAGCTTTTAGGATCAATTATTTTGGCATAAAAATCCATAAAAAATGTGTATATCTTTGTTCCATTCTTTAAATAGCTTTTAAAGCTATTTCCATGGAAACCACTTACAACCACATGCCTGATGTTTGTGGGTTCAAGCATCACCCAAGGAACTCCAAATCCCCAAAGCTGCATCAATACCATGAATTCCTAAGGCCCATTCCCAGCAACTGATACACGCAGATATTTATTTACTTCACCAGCCAGCACAAACCAGAGCTGCTTAACCCAGTGAAGTTTAAATCAGACAATAGATATTTTAGGTCTTTTTCTCCAGTACAATTACTTTGCCTGGAGTCCTGCCAGAGGCAGCTGAAGCCTTTTCTAATAACAGGCAAAATTAGGTTTTGTAACCGCAAAGATGAGGAATATTTTATTCTCAGGCCAGCAAAATTCAGTCTCACTTTGGCAGCAGAAGAGCTTCTCCCCAACCAAAGTCTCTTGGTTAGCTGTGTTGCATGTCACATCCATTAAAAAGCTGATTATTTCACAAACAACTCAGAACAAAGCAGGTAGCACCAGAGAAAGCTGATGGTTCCTGGTTATTAGCAAAACCTTCAGTTTTTCAAGAGTTCGATACATCTGACACCCAATTAGAAGCAAAATATTCTCCCAATTTATTATTTTTCTTCATTATCTCGAAAGCATTTCTGGAAGGCAAGTGACCAATTAGTCTGTGGGGTGACACCCCACGGAAACCACTCGGGGTTCCCACAGGACTGGATCTGCTGTTGTGGCAGACTGGTAATTAAGGCACAGATCACTCTGATTTACATCCTTTTTATAATTGCAACACTATTCATGTCACTGAGCTGCATCCAGCTAAACCAAGAAGGTTTTCAGGTTGAGTTTATTCAAGAGCTTTTGGAATGGGGTTATTTTTTAAAACTTATCCAGGCTTCTGAAAAAAAGAGGATCTGCTCACAGACAGGTTTTCTTCTAACCTTCCCCTTCCACTTTTTCTGTTTCTTCTTTGCTTTGAATGCTTAATAACCTTTGTACGACATTCAAGATCCTTACATTTTTCCATTTTTCAGCTCTCCTTTCTGATTCCCCTTTTAAACTCACATTGCTCTATTTCCTTGCTCTTCTCTCCCATTTTATCAACTCTGGAGTTACAAGTGTAATTAAGAATTTGCCTCAGCAAGCTCAAGTGAGAAGTATTCTATGATAAACCAATAAAATTGCTAAATCCATTAATAATAAGTGAATACTCATGTACTATCCCATAGGATAACAAATAATCAAGAAAGTCTTACTTATTATTAGTAAAAAATAATGAATAATGTGATATTGGGAAGGAATTCTTCCCTGTGAGGGTGGGATGCCCTGGCACAGGTTGCCCAGGGAAGCTGAGGCTGCACCATCCCTGTGTCCATGGCCAGGTTGGATAGGCTTGGAGCAAGCTGGGATAGTGGAAGGTGTCCCTGCCCATGGCAGGGGATGGAATGGGATGATTCCACGATTCCATGACATGATTCTATGATATTCCCAGCAGATCTGCTCATACTTGGCAGCGACTCCAGGTCGAGCCCAAGCAGGTTGAGCTCCCGTCACCAAAATGTGCTTCAGGCCTTCTCAACAAGCAAAATCCCCCTCTCTTTCCTGTGCACACCCAGCTGGGGCACAGCGAGCCTTGTTCCCAAGGAGAACCCGGGAGCGAGGAGTGAGGACCGGCCGGGGACACAGCCACATCCCCTGACAGAGCCCTCCAAGGCTCCGCTCCATCCCCGTTCCAGGGGATGTGGCCGCACCACTGCTCCCGAAGTAAGCACTTCCCAACAGCGAGGGTTTAGACACGGTTTAAACAGAACAATGAGTCAGAAATGCACTTGACAAGGCAGCTCCCCACCGAGCCCAGCTGTGCAAAGCCAGCAGTGCCATCCATTGACTGAAGGATGTAAGGCATGTGCTTGGCAGGGGAGAAATACCCACCAGTAGACAGGCAACACCCCTCCACTCTGCCTTCCTGCTAGTGCAGGTAATTTGCCAAATCTTCCTGCGTTGGTCTGGTCCCAAACAAGTTCCTACAATGCCTGTTCTCAAGCAACAGCTGCCAGACGTGTTAAAGGCCTCAGTGATACAGACAGAACATCTGTGTTACACTTGTTGGCTTGTGCCAGCTAAGCAGTGCCACACGGAGAGCACAGCCACTCACGGGGTGATCACTCACCCAGAGCCAAAGAACAGGCTCTTTGCTCCTCCTGACATCATTTCAAAAGCACCACCACAGAGCAAGATGAGAACCAAGTGCTCATGGCACTGTAACACAGCTGGTTACAGGGCATTACACGCCCAGGGCCCAAGAAAAGGTTATTTATTTTGTAAGATCTCAAAGCTGACAACCCTATAGAGAATGACTCTATTTATACCGGCTCTACTTCACCAAATCACACCAGAAAATATGACACAAATGTTTTATAAATTATAGGTTAGAAGTTCAAAAAAATATTCCCCGCTGTTAGGGATCAAAGACTGAAAGGCTGCTTATGACTGGTTGCAACCTACATTGTTCCCTAGCTTTGGGCTTATATTATAAACTACTCACATCTGTGAAATGCCTGTATTGATGCAAGGAGTATTATCATTATGTAAAATTTGGTCATTCAAAATAGTTACATATTTTGGTGTATCTCAAATTCAGTCTGAAAAGAACAGCAGAAGAAGATGCTGAAATAAGGCACCTCTCCTCCTGCACATGCTGGTCTCAGGATACTCAGAATCCTGGAATGGTTTGGGTTGAAAGGGGTCTGAAAATTCATCCAGTCCCACCCCTGCCATGGGTGGGGACACCTTCCACTAGCCCAGGGTGCTCCAAGTCCCATCCAACCTGGCCTTGGACGCTTCCAGGGATCCAGGGGCAGCCACAGCTTCTCTGGGCAACCTGTGCCAGGGCATCTCCACCCTCACAGGGAAGAATTTTTTTCCTAATATCCAATCTAAACTTCCTCTCTGCCAGTTTGAAGCCGTTCTTCTGATGGAAGAACAGAGACAAGGTACAAGAGCTCCCCTTCCGCAAAACACTCCTGCTGTTCTGCTCCTGAGTGTAAAGCAGGCGGGATTTGAGGACCCCTTGGTCCCTTTCTCCTGCTTTAAGGGAGTTCACAGGTGGTTTTTTCCTTATGGCAGTCCCATCAGAACCTGTTCTCAACCCAAAAGTGTCTGCAAGGTCCCAGTCCCTTCCGTGCACTGAGGACAGAGCGCGTGCGTCACTGCTCCCGGGGCTGTGTCCCAGCGCAGCAGCACAACCACCTGCAAGATGTGGGAACAATTTCCAGTAACCTCACCCAAACAGGGGCTAATCACCGTGTTTAGTAACTCACAGCAGCCTTTTCTGAGTACGCTGCAGATTGAATATTGCACTGCACTGAACTGTTTGACCAGAATCTCATTATGGCATTATGCAGCGAGAGCTGGAAAAGAGGGAATCTGGCCTTGGATGTTGCTTGTTCCATCTAAATGGACTGACAATTTGCTTTACAGCAATATTGGTAAGGAGCAAAGGGCAGGGAAATCTGCCCTTGGGAATGTGAGTTATGGGCTGGTACAAGAGGATGTTATCAACAATTTACACAGCTTTTTAGCCTGAAGGGGAAGAGAACAACCAGCTTTTATATTGTGAGAACAATTTGAAATTGATGAAAAACAAATACAAACCACGTAGAGCCATAGAATGGTTTGGGTTGGAAGGGACTTTAAAGATCATCCCATTCCACTCCGTGCCATGGGCAGGGACACCTACCAGTATTCCAGGTTGCTCCAAGCCCTGTCCAACCTGGCCTTGGACAAGCTCTTTTCCAGAGGTGCAGATCTAAAGCAGACACCTCTGCTCAGAGTGGGCTGCACTGAATGACAAATACAGTGGGCTGCACTGAATGATAAATAAATAACCATCAGAAATCTTCTCCAAATGACAAACCCTGGGCATGGGAGTCACTGTTTGCACTTCACTGCAACACAAATATCAATCTAAGGGTAGCAGATGATAAATTCCTCACAGAGATGAGTTATGGAAACTTTGCTGGGTACCAAGAGAGGTAACTTGAGTGAAATGTGAAAGCCTGTGTTCCAGTGGGGAATGGGTCCGGGACAAACACCTCTAAAGGAAGCAGCAGTGGGTACAGCGATTATTGCTCCTCCAGAGCAACCCAGGTGAACGGTTACAGCAAGGTGAGAACTGCTGGTGCCTTGTCTGAGGGAGTTGTGTGTGTCCTCAGTGCTCACATAGGGCACAAAGAGCTGTTTGGGCACAGAGCCAGTCACCTCGTCAGGGTGGAACCCATTAGGGGGTGCCAAGGAAGAGGCTTCTGCTGTCCCTCCCCGTGGTTCAGCTGCTCCGTGAGAAAACAACCCCCCCTGTTTGCTGGGGCCATCAATCCCACACCCGGCAGGATGTGATTTTCGCTCACACACCCCCAAACGGCTGCACATCACACCAGCCAAATGAGAAAGCATCTCATCAGAGGCTCACCGGGGAGGATCTTGTGGAGAGCAGAACAAACGCTGCTGGCTCGTGCCAAGCAAGGGACAAAGATGCTGAAAGCACCGTGCTCCCTCCCTGGGACAGAGAGCAGCAGCAGCAGCCTCCTCACCCACACACACGCACAGGGAACCAGCAGCAGGTCGCATAAACACGGCCAATATGGATATTTTTTTCACCCTGAATTCCTCTCAAAGACGAAAATATCTGGGCTGGCTTTCTTTTTAGCAATCCTAGCACTGCAGTCTTCTCCCATTTGAGTAGAAGATATCAAGTTTTAATGACTTTCCACTGGTTTTGCTCGAGGTGAAAGCTGGGTTTATGTACTCAAGGATTCGTGGCACAGAATTTTCCTAATAAATATGTTTATCAACTGCATATGGATATTTCTTTCCTGATATAATTTTAATTCTTATTCATCTTATCAACTAGCCCCGTTATCTTATCCTCATGATTCAAACAGTCTTGGAACACGATGTGAAAAAGCCAATGTACTAAAGAACGAGGCCACTTAAAACTAGTTCAGATGCTATGCCCTTAATTTACTATAATACGAAAAAATTTACCTTGGTTTCTGTTGTAAATGAGATTCATGATCAGTTCCCAGCTCCTCTCATTATATTTATATACATAATATCACTGCATTTGTAATAATGCTAAATGACACAGCTTCCAGCACGAAGAAGAAATTGCCTCCCACTCTCACACAGGAACCAATTCCTACGTGTCCATTAGAAGGCATTAAATTCTGGAACCAGCACATTCACAATCCCTGAATTATCTGTAGATTGAATGATTTGAAAAACGTGTAATGAATTTGCTCTCATGTAATTTAGAAAACTTAGCAGACTTCTAAGATTTCTTCGTCACCGAAATATCCTTGTAGTTTGACTAAGACATTCTCACAAGCTGTTATCGAATTACTGATCACATTTATCCCTGAAAATGAATTTAACTCATGAACTAGCTCATTGCAGAGTCCCACAGGCATCAGTGGCTGTATTTAGCTCGGACTCTTGGCAAAGCACAGACTGAACAACTCTGCTCCGTGGATCTCTAGTTACTGGAATTGCACATTAGAGCACACTTCCGTTCTGTCACTGTTCCTACAGGGCTGTCAAACCAAGAGAGATTTTGACTTCAAAAAGTCAAATTATGGAAGGGAAATTGTTCTCTAAGAGGTTTCTAATAGATAAAGAGTGTCCCTATCTTACTACATCATACATGTTCTGATAAAAACATGACAAACCTTTCTGACAAATTATAGAGAAAGGTCATTATGGAAGTCTTTGCCTCACAGGAATTCAAATGCATCTCCCGGTGACATTATACTCACTGCCTCTTTGGTAGCTCTCAGCTCAATTCCCACCTTTCCTCTTACTGATGATAAACTGCAATAACACAACACAAAACCAGAGCAGCACAGAGTGGCTGCTGGAAAATTGCAAATGGAAAATAAGAGTAAATCTACATAGCAACAGGCTGAGAGATGGAACAGGGACTCAGACACGAATGCAGTAGATGAAGTGCATCGGTAATTTAGGTTTATTTTCAAATAACAGATCCCCGAGCCATCTGGATTTGGGGTTCACATCTCCACACACCATGCTCTTGTTTCAGGACTGTAGAACACACTTTTGAGATGTGGGGGGGGTTAGCATTTTGTAGCATCCCCTTGTGCAGATACCAAAACATTTTGAGATGTGTTTGTAAGTATGTGTGCCCCTGCAGAAGCATTTTCTTGAGCCATTTCTGAAAGTTGCACCTTCTCCCCTTTGTCTTAGTTACAGTGAGCAGGACAGAGCTAATGCTTTTTCCCCTGCACTTATAAACCCTTTTCACATTAGGGTGTCTCCAGCCTGGGTGTTTGCTCCTTTTTCACCGAGCATATATCTTTGGATGTTTATCTTATTGTTCCTTCCTGCTTCCAAGCAAAACCTCCCACTGAGATTTGGAGCCAGCACACAGCCAGGCTGTGCATATAAAGCTGCCAGCCCTAATGCTTTTATGTCTCATTAAGTGACCTCCTGCCCTTTTCTGCACTTGCCCAGGATTTCTGGATGTCCAGCAGCAGCAACACATCTGTCACGGGAGAGCAGCTCCAGGGTCTCTGTCTCACAGTGGTTCTGATGGATTTGCCAGACAAACACAGGGAAGTGCCCAGTTACCCCGTGCAGAGTCCAGAGTTCCAGACGGGAACTTCACTGGCATCTCCTTTGCTGAGACCAGAATGAACTCCTGGGATTTTTTATTATTCAGAAAGTAAAAGGACAGAATTGTAGTGTGCTCTGCTCAGAGCGCTGTCATGCCAATATTATCTGTCTGCTCCGCTGGTGCTGATGTGTAATCAGTCACAGAAAACACACAGAAAATTGCTTTGGAGCAGTAATAAACATCGAAATTGTTCTGAGAAACTTATCTTCTCCAAAGCATGCAGAAAGGGGCTGGATTTATGAAGCAAGAACTAAAGGAAACGCAAAGCCGTGGAACTGGCAGTGCTGTTGAGACGGAACAGACTTTATTTCATGCAAACAAAGCTCTCTCCCTCTTCCCCTGAGATCCTCCTCGAAACCCATCTGTTCTGTGGTGCCTTGCACTCCCAAGAGCCACCCCCCAGCCCTGCCCCACTCCGTGCTGTCCTGTGCAGCTCCACTCGGTGCTCCTGAGCTGCAAGCTCATCCCGAGGGAACTCCTGCTACCGATCAGACACGGCTCTCCCATTGTACTCAGCCCTGTGCGCTCACACAGTGTGCCTGGAGAGGAAAGGCTTTGTGGCTGGGAGAGAGCGGGATTGAATTGCTGGGGCTCAGCACCAGGATGTATTTTCAGGACATTAATGCAGATTTGTGATATTCACCCTTCCTCCTGCCGTGCCTGCAATGCCACGGAGCCGTCTCGGAAAACTGCAGCTGTAAAACCCTCGTGATCACAGTTATGAGGGCACCCTCTGCACGTTTGCTGACAATTCCCAGCTGTGTGGGGTGGTCATACATGGGAGGAATGGGATGGCATCCAGAGGGACGTGGACAGGATTCAAAAGTGAGACTGTGCAAACCTCATGAAGTTCAACAAGGCCAAGTGTAAGGTTTGCATTCGTGACAGGACCTGAGGGAAAGGCTGGAGCTGTGCCAGGGGAGGGTCAGGTTGGATCTCAGGGAAAGGTTCTTCCCCAGAGGGTGGTGGGCACTGAACAGGCTCCCCAGGGAATGGTCACGGCCCCAAGGCTGTCAGAGCCCCAGGACCCTTTGGACAAGGCTCCCAGGGACAGGCTGGGATTGTTGGGGTGTGAATTTCCCTTCTCTCAGTTTGAAGCCATCCCCCCTTGCCCTGTCCCTCCAGTTCCTGAGGAAGAGTCGTTCTCGTTTGTTGGGGATTTTTGGGCTGTCGTGTGCGGGACATGATCCTGGTGGGTCCCTTCCAACTTCCCTTCCCCAATATTCTGTGACTGACTATTTACAAGGGCCTGGAGCGACATGACGAGGGAAAATGACTTCAAAACGAACGGTTAGAGCGGCTATTAGGAAGAAACGAAGTGGCGAGGCCCTGGCACAGGCTGCCGGGAGAAGCCGTGGCTGCCCCATGCCGGGCAGTGCCCGCGGCCAGGCCGGGAACGCTGCGGCTTTAAGGAGGCGGTCGGGGCGTGTGCCCGGCCCGTCATGCGCGCTCGGGGGGCCGGGCCGGTGCCGCCCCGGTGCCGNTCCCGCCCGCGCCGGGCCCGCGCCGCGGCACCGCCAAGGTACGTGAGGGCTGAGGGGCCGCTGCCGCGGGCTGCGCTCGGCGCCACGGCACGCCCCGATCGGAAAGAGTTCCTCAGCTTCTTGGAGGTGTCGTCCAGTTTTTCTGGAGGTGTCTTCACCTCCACCCCCGCCCTCCCATCCCCACGGGATCGTTAAATCGTGTTTGTCCCGGTTTTTACACCTGCTGGTGGTGACATTGTCAATGTGAGCTTTCCAGAATGCCTCGTGTGCAGTTTAATTTCTGCAGCTTAATTTGCAGCGTGATTTCTGTAGCCTCGTTGCGAAGCATAAGGGGGTGTTTTAGGTTTGTTTTCATGCCTTAAATCGCCTAAGTGTCGCGAATAAAATCGGCTTTTTAGCTGAAATATTGTAGCAGAGTGACATGGAAATAGGCAGCAGTTTTCCGTGCTAAGTTGGACATTATTCCGTACATGACTGCCCTGGGTACTCCAAATAATATTTGTTGAAGTGGGTGTTATTTTAACATTTTGCTTCAAATCCATTCCAGCATAGCCTGGTGTGTGAGCCTGGGAACACGGGTGAATTGGAATGGACTTGGAAGATGAGAACGAGCGATGTTTCAGTCCTTATGATCCATCTGTAAGACCCAGAGCTCATGAGCCGAAAAAGAAAAATCTAAAATTATCCATTATGCTTGAAAATTTTAAAAATACAAGAATCAGGATAAGCTGAGCTACGCAATTCCCTGTTTATGTATCAGCATGATTTCCTGTCAAAATGAGATACAAAGTAACACAAATTATGATTATAAAAGAGAAAACCAGCAGCAAACAATGGGGTTTTAGGGTTTGGGCGCGGTGGTGTGCTTACCGTGAGTGTTGTAACATTGTGTTGTATCCTAATTTACAATCTTGCCGAGTCCAAGGATTAATCAAAAGTATTTTTCTTCTAATTTGTGTGCCTTGAAGCCACAGTGGGCCAATGGTGGCTGCACCTGTCCTGTGGTGGCCTTTAGCCTGGCTGTCACATTGTCACGACTGCTGCTGAGCTCAGCTGGAAAGAAAGGGCTCCTCTAATCTTTCCTGACAACTGCTGACTAATTAGAGACAAATCCAGAGGGTTTTGTGGAAATGTTTCCTTCCTGACAGTATTTCTTCTCTGGAGAGCATGAGAGGGTTCCAAGGGCTGCCTTATTGCTACCAACATAGATGCCCTTCTTTCTTTTCAGATTGCTTTGGGGTATGTTTTACTATGAAGTTCCACACTTGAAATATGCACAGATAAAAATCTATCAATAACTTCTACTCTGATAAATTTTTAGTGCAGTTGGGCTCTTGTCACCAGCCCTGGCACATCCCTGGGGTTGTTGTGTACACCGTGGCAACAGAGTTGCTTGTTGCTGTCAACACTTGCAGTTCCCCAGTTCTTCCTTTTATCAGCTGATCCATTAAGGGTGATTTATAGGATCATAAACATTGGATCTCTTCCATCAGGGAGTTGTTTTTAAGTGGTACTGGGTAGGCTTCCAGTGCCACTGGCTGCTTAGCCCTGGAACAAAAAGCTGTGCTCCAAGGATTCACAGGATGAAGCTGAGCAGTGGGTGGAAGCAAATGGCTCTGACCCTCAGTCTCATGTCTCAAGCAGCTGTGTGGGTGTGCGTTGGCATACATTTGGGTCAAATAATCTGGTTTTTGTTATGAAACTTGAATTATGTAAGAATTTACACCAAGCTCGGTGCATCCCTTTGACGGGAATAGTTGGGAAAAGGGAGCTTGTCTGGGCTCTGGCACAGCATCTGCTGTGCTGATGTGAAAGAGCAGAAGTGAGTTACTGTCTTCCCACATCACTCTGTATGCAAGACACTTCTTTCATTATTTCAGAGTGATTCAACTGACTGGAATATGATCTTGTGCTTAATACTAATAAATACTTTTAATTGTTTTCTTTTTAGGATGCAGCTGAACCCCCCAGCAAGACAGCCACTGATCCCAGTGCTGAAAACAAGAAACTCAACAAATCCCAGCAGCTGAAACAAGTTTTTAAAGAGTATGGTGCTGTAGGGGTTTCCTTCCATGTTGGAATTTCATTAGTATCTCTAGGAATCTTCTACCTAGCTGTGTCAAGGTGAGGTTTGTACAGGTGGTAATGGTTTAGCCAAGACAAACACATTAACCATTGTGCTTATTTCTGCCAGGAGAGAGGTACCTCGTGCCTGTTGGATCTATACACAGTCACCTCCTGAATTCTGAGTATAGATGGGTCCATAAATGGATCAGGCATGAGAGAAGAGAGTTGTACATGGTCTTTTTCACAGGTTCACTGGCAGTGAAAACAGCAGAGACTGCACCAGAGTAACTAACCAGGCGAGAGAATGTATTTGTTCTGCAGATAGCTTTTGTTCTTGCTTGGTCTGGAGAGATAGAGCCATGCAAAAGTACTGGGGCTTAGAGATAAACTTATTTTTCTGGGTGTTGAACACAGTTTGTGCAGTTGAACTGCAGGAAACAACAGCCATTGGAACAGGATTAGAGTGAAAAGGAAAATGTGACAGAACCATGCAGGAGTCAGGTGGGGAATTTTGTGTGTGGCTTTGTGAGAATGCATCAGTTATGTGAGGTATTTCAGCTGAGGAGACAGGGGAACACATTGTTAGCCCAAACATTCCCTGCTGCATATTCCTCACTCCAGTGGGAATATGTGAATGCCTGATTTCCCCTGTTCACTACATCGTGGCACAGGCTGACAATGAACCTTTTTTCCTTCACGTACAATTGAACTCCCTGATGAGAGCTGCTATGGCTGTAGAGAATTAAAATATTAATGGATTTGATGGATAATGCTCATTTGAGACCTGTAATACTTCCTTCACTTGCTAGATTTTAGATAACTTGTCATTTTAAAGCTTTCTCCGCCTGTGTTAGAACTCTAAGCCTAACAACAGGTACCTCATTTGTTTGCATTGATCTGCGCTTGGGTGACAAATTTCCTCAAGACACAGTATAGGGTTTAATGTAAAATTTGAGAAGATGAAACTCCAATATGAATTCACAGTAACTTTTTGAAAACCCCTTTGCAGAGAAATTTTATCTCTAAAGGCTGAGTTGGAAGTGCGACACATTAAATTCCTTGAAAAAAAAAAATAGCACTTTATATTTTTAAACTCGCAACCTTCAACTAAAGAAATCTTTCCTCTTTCCACAGTGGCGTGGACATGAGTGCAGTTCTCCTCAAGCTTGGCTTCAGTGAGTCCTCCCTGCAGTCCAGGATGGCAGCTGGCACCAGCACCTTCGTGCTGGCCTACGCTGTGCACAAGCTCTTCGCCCCCGTCAGGATCAGCATCACCGTGGTGTCTGTGCCCCTCCTCGTGCGCTACTGCCGCAAGGTCGGCGTCTTCAAACCCCCTGCCTCCAATCCATGAGCCCTTCCTGGGGGTTTGGGGTCTAAATGCTCCATATCCATGTAGATCTTCAGGTTGCAAAGTTTCTTTAAGAGACTTGTTTGGGATCGTGGTCGTGCTGAGCTCACCTTGCGTTTTTAATTGGTCTTTCAGGTAAATGTCACTGTGAAAAGTGCTGTCCTTATCTTCTTTCCCTTTTGCCACCTATGCTTTGGAAAAACCTGTTCAAATGGTATCTGGTTTGCACTGCAAGTGGGAATAGACGTGCTTGACAACGAGCACACAGTTCTGGGTCTTTATAACCCAGCTTTTTGAGCCTTCATTTTTTTTCTTTTCAAAACAGATTCATAGCATTTAGTACTGTGTAGCTGAGAAACAGATTCTTTTTCCAGTAGAATACACACTATCTTACTGCATAGGTAGTTCTCTTGGTAAGGGTACATATTGGAATCTAAAGTGGCAGGTGGGTGTTTCTTTTGTTAGAAAAGGCTTTTATTGTAGTACTGACTTGCAGTACAACACACACACTGAACGCACTGCAGTGGGAGTACCCATATGATTAATTATTGCACAGTCATAATTGGTTTAGTCACAAAAGGTGATGCACTGTTCTGAAACTATTTGTAGTGCTTCTATATTGTTTGAAAATGTGCTTAAGCTGGCATTACTAAAGTCTTTTTTTTTAATGCCTATAGACTCAGAAGAAATCCTGAGTCTTCTGAAATCGGTGTAACCAGAATTACCTCCTCTCTGACCATACTCCAGAGAGCATCAAGTCAGAGATAAACTGGAGGGTTTTAACATTTTGAGATCTGGCTTTGTACTGGAAACACATTTTTAATCTTTCTGTTCCTGTGGGCGAAACTCAAATCTGCACCTAAAGTCCAGACATTCCAATTCATAGCTTCCCAGGAACAATTCCTGTGCTTTGGGCTGAGACTGGTGAATGTACCAATGAGAAGTTTTTGCCTTAGTTTATGGGACACTGTTCTATTAGAATGTAGTTACACATGTTGATAGCCACATTCCACCTTCCACTTACCTGGTTTGGGATTCAGTCTTTAATTCAGTGTATCACACTGGGGTAAGCCTGGCTTTTTGGCTCAGGACTGTACTGCTGTGAGTTTGAGCCAGATCTAGGGGTATTTTGGAGCTGTTGTCTGCTCTTTTCACATTATCTTTGTGCTTGCACTTGGAGCCACCTTAGGGTGACAGATCTATTCATAGAGAACTCTGATTTAAGTAAAATAGCAGGAAAAGACCCTGATGCTGCTTTTTAATTTTGCTAATATTTAGTCAATAGAGAGGAAGGAATAATGGAGTTTTGATGAGTTGGCTGAGGGAAGGAAGAAGCAAATAACTTGTTATGAGCAGCCTTGTGTCTGCATTCAGCCAAACATTAAATTGCACCTTAACTCCTTCCCCCACAGAAAGTCCCAGGTTTCATCTGTACCAAGGATAAGAATTCCAAATTAATATGAGGCAGCCTTGTTTACTTCATGTAGAATCTTTTCTGATAAGGATGTTTTATCATAAACTCGATAGAAAAGGAATATTCAAAGCTTCTTTTTCAAAATCATGTGTAAAGCTGAAATCATGTAAAGGAAATGTACGTAAAAGGCAGTAGAAAGCACCAGCACTAACCTACAGTTTTCTTGCTGTAAAGAAACAGCTTCATATCAATTATGACCAGAATTCAGATTACTTAAGATAAACATGGATGTATAAACTACTGGCAGTTTGTTTAGATTAAGTTTTTTTGCAAAGTATATTTTAAATTAATTGAGAATATATTTTGAATTCTGGAATCCTTGCTTGTAAAAGGATCATTTTTTAAAATTGTTTGTAAAATAGTAAAGTCCTATAATGAAAAGACAATAAATTGCTTTCTCTTAGTTTGCTTGATGTGTTTTACTGGAAAATAACTGGTCTCTATTTTGGTGGCAAGGGGCCTGACCCTTGGTACATTTTAAGGAATGTCTCACACCACCAGATGTTATTACTTCCTGCTACATATCATCTGAAAGTACTTCTGAGAGAAAAGGCTGGAAAATATTATCAGATGGGATATCTTTGAATCTATTGATAAAAGGACAAAGCAGGCCAAGCTCTCAATAAACCAACCAGGTTAAGTAGCAACACATTTGGGACTTACCTTGTAATCCTAAATTGGGATTGTGGGATAGTAAATGACTCTGTGGTACCAGCACTTTGAGCTTCCTTTTTGACAGAGGGGGGAATTCTACTTGTGAGAATTCAACTCTGTGACCAGGAGGAATTAAGCTGTGCTGTGATGGAGACAACCAGTGCCACAAGCAACCTCCCCGTGCTGGGTGCAGTATAAGGAGTCTTTATTTTACAAGTAGAGTGCTCACATTTAAAACTAGAGACAAAAACAATCGACACATCATTTTTAGAACACTTGACAAACGCATTCACCTCGCTCAGTTTCAGGTTACACCACAGGTAGGATACCCTGAGCAGCCCAGGGAGGGAGGAGCAGGCATCTCCAGGATATTGCACTGTTCAATAAGCCAGAACAACAACTTCCTCTTGTTGGAACAACGAACCATTTTCAGCACCGACCACACCATGAGAGCCTCCAACAGCTTAATACTTACATCAACAAACCTGGTCCACATGGAACTGGATTTCAAGTATATTAAATATTTCACAAGCTCCAGCTACAAGTCAAATAATTTTATGCTGCAATTCGAGTGTAAGACACCAGCCAACCCAAGGATTTGCATTCCAATTGCCACTAGATTCCAAGACCTGCTTTTCCTATTGTAAGCATTACAGTAGTCACAGTACAAGGCTCCTCTTGTTGATCCCCCGAGGTCACCTCTCCTAAAACTATGTTTTGGATGGGGCAGCACCATCACTCTTCCTGCTGTTGGGAATCTTTGTAGAGTTTGCAGTGATCCAGGGATGGAGAAGGACATCCTTCAGGGGCAGTCGATGGAATGGGTTATGCTTCAGAAGCTTGGAAATTAAATCCCTTGCACCTTCTGTTACAAATGGAGGAAACTTGAACTCCACCTAAGGAAAAAAGGACACTGAAGGTGATGCAAAAGTTCTCTGGCAACAACCAAACTATAGAATTAAAGGTGTATCATAGTTACACCTTGCAGGCTGTGCACCTTCTGCCTATTGAGATGAGATCAAATAATTTCATCATAATCCTGAACAAGCTTCTCACTGCTTGTAGAACTACTTGTACATTAATGTGTAATTTTCATCATGCTTCAAACTTAAGTTAGCTAAAACCTTTCTAGAACTGAAAGCATGACCAAGCCAATCCAAATAAGCCCTGGCACTTACCCTGGAAATAGCTCTGTAGGTTTCCTGATACGTTGTTGCTTCAAAGGGTGGTTTCCCTACAAGGAATTCATAGCACAGAACTCCGAGGCTCCAAATATCCACCTTTTCATCATGTGTTCTTCCCTCAATCATTTCAGGAGGCAGGTAATCAAGTGTCCCACAGAGAGTTGTTCTCCTGAAGGAAAGTCCAAGTTAATCATTGATTATGATAATTATAGGATCTGTGTCAAGAGTCAGATAAAAACTAACACTGTCAATCATCTGTACCTCAGTGCAGCCCACCTGAACAGACTCAGCACCACCAGAACAGCTGGGAAAGAAATACCAGCAGTACATTTTCTATTTCTTAAAGTATCTCAGACCCTGCCATGAATCTTATCTCTCCTTTTTTTCACTCCACTTCCTAGAACAAATCTGTTCCTCCTTTGTCAGGTGCAATTCCCCCCTCTGTAAGAAATAACCAAATTGCCAGTGGAATGTTTAAGTCCAAGTGCTGGTCTGTCATCCCAGGGACCACCACAACCCTACACCAACCTTCATCTCTTTCAGGGTCAGCAAGGTGTGAACTGAAAATCAGGATAACACCACTCCTCTGCTACATCAGCTGACTGTTAAGACCTTTGTTATAGCAGGATTTTCCCCAGTATTTTAAGAAGTTCACACACACCTCCATTCCACAACTGTGTGACACAAAAACTAACAAACGTTGTCACTACAGAAGGATTTCACTGCACAAGATTCTGAATTCTCACCTAGAAGATGGAGCATGCACAGACCACCCAAAGTCAGCAATTTTTAACTCTCCATTTGATCCAAGCAGCAAATTCTCTGGCTTGATGTCTCTGTGAATCACACTCTTGGAGTGACAGTATGAGAGGGCATCTGCAAGCTCTGTGATGTACTGTGTGCAGAAACAGAACAATCTTTAAGGTACAAGACATTGTCACCAGAGTTTGTCTGGCTGCAGCACAGCCTTTTTAAGTCATAATTATAGTTTTAAGTTAAAGCAATTATTCCTTAACCATTGAAGTCTGGCAATAGAGGCCATGCCTTGTAATATTAAATAATTCTAAACATAAATTACTGCACAGCACTAACATAACTGCCTTCCCAACTAAAATGCAAACTAGCATCTAAGGCATCTCAGTTTCACCCAGCAGAATACAGAACTTTATCTGAAGAGCTGGCTCTATCCTGGAGATATTCCAGATACACAGAGTAATGTATAGGCAGCTGGAACAACCTACAGTAGCAGTTCTTTGCTCATCAAACTTGGTAAGCTTCTGGAGTTCTTTGAAGACTTCTCCACGAGGTGCATATTCCAGGATCAGGTAGACTCTTGTCACGTCATGGAAGTAGCCATATAATCTGAGAATGTTGGGATGTCTGAAAAGAGATTTAAATGTTTTTCTGAACAAAGTGTTTGTTCAAAATCTTGAATTGCCCTGTCCTGCCTCCCCCCTTTCAAGGCAAGCACAGGAATTTCATCTCTTAAGTGCTCCTTCAGCTCACAATATACAAGGACATCTTATCTTAAAGAAGAAACCTTATCATAATCGAGGTTACTTTGTTTATTTGAATGCCAACAAAGCAGAGTAATTGGTCACTAAACTTTACCTAAGATGAGACTGTATTTCCACTTCTCTCCGTAGTTGATGTTCTACACCAGCTTCCTCAAGCTGTGTTTTGAAGAGCACTTTCAGTGCAAGAATAAATTTGCTCTGTTTTTCACGTGCCAGGTACACATTCCCAAATTTTCCTTTCCCCAGAGGACGACCAATTTCAAAGTCATCAAGAGACCATTGCCTTCTGCAAGAGCAAGGAGAAAGTTAAAACCTGGATAGCTGTGTTGGCTTTATCTCAAATTTACAGTCTGTAACAAGATTTTAGACTTTAAGAAAACACTAGGAGAATAAAATATGCACGGAGAATTTTCAAAAGGAAGTTCTAAAGGCTATTTTCTTCCTTCCTGAAGTTGTTGCAGACACTAACCCCAACCACATTCCTACAAAATGAAGCCTGTATTTACCAAGCTGGGCTCCTTTAGATACAGTTAACCCAGACACATCACTAGCGCATGGCAAAACAATTTAAAGTTGCCATAACCAAATCCAATTTCATCCCAAGTTAGGCTCCAGCCTCTTGCCCAGATGAAGGAGGATTTGTTTTCAGGAGTACCTCCCATGGCTGTGGCAGCAGCTATCAGTGTTGTCCCCAGGGAAAGAGCTATTCTGCATTTAGCCCAACATTTTCTTTAGATTACATGAAGTCCTTGTTCCTGAGGATTATCAGGTCAAAGGCAGCTTTCCTCATATTGTGTCTGCAAAGTGTGGGGAGCACCAGGCTCCACAACCAAGGGAACTCCAGCAGGGCTCAGTTATCTTGAATTTAGGCATATGACTTACTTTTTAGTCTCCTCATTTTTCTTTTTGCTCTCTTCGGTTTTCTTTTTGGCAGTCTCTTCAGTTTTCTGTTTAGAGGTGCTTTCTGCTTCAGGGTTTTTTGCTATGTACAGAGAAGTAAATCAGTTTATGAACCAGCCTCACAAACACAACCCAAGCATTCCCATGGGAGTAAGTCCTACCCCTGTGCTTCATCTGAAGCAGTTCTTAGAAGGACATTTTAAGTAACCTAGCACAACTGGCTGCTGGGAAAGAAACAGCACTGGCAAAATGTAATTTTAAAAGCTTTCTGGAAATAAATTCCCACCACCCCCTCAAAAAATAGAGTATTCTTGTTTATAAAAGATTAACATGAATCCTGGAAAACCTGTGAGGTCTGAGTGCCAATTACATTAACTCCCAGCTGGCTGCTGAGCACCTGGAAGTTTTTAACTCCATATTGGCTCTAAAAGGCCAGATCAGTGGTAAATTCACAAGGATAGTGCAGTAACACCCAAGGGGAAACATGTGCTGCTCTTCTGCTGGGGGGCACAATCAAGAACTTCCCTACAGGGCTGTCCCTGGACCAGCAGCAGCTTTAGGGAACATCCCAAGTGTCATAGCTGTGACCACATGTAAAATCATCCTCAGGATTACCAGGTCCTGCAGCCTGGGGAGGTTTCTCAGTGTTCTTGCTTGCAGCCTGAGGCCTCACAGTCGCCTGGAGGGGCAGTTTGGGTCGGAGCTGCTGTGTTTGGTTATTGGACAGTTTTTGGGTTGACAGTACAGGTTTTTGGGATTGCACAGGAACTCGCTGGGCAAAGTTTGCAGGACACAGAACACGTTGTGCTTGAGCTCCACTGGTCAGTAACCGGCTCTGGGCAGAATGCTGGGACACAGGGACACGTTTGGGGCCATCCCCAATGGGGTTTGCAACCTTCAAAGAGAAATGATGGCACATTAATGGTAGAACATCCATTCAGTACAGATAGCAAAACAACACTAAGCACATTAACAGAGCCAAAGCATCCTAAAAGTCCTACATCAAAAAGGAAAAGTAAACAGTTTTCTACTCTTTACAGAACTTTTCCATGCATGTCTGAAAAATGCCACCCAGAGGTACTGAGGCAGCAGGTCCCACTATAAACACATACCCAGCTTTGAGTCATTGCTGCCTTTAATGCTCTTCACCCAAACCCATCTTGCACTGCCACAAGAGTTCAGCAGAGCAGAGTTGGTTTAGAAGGTTCAGTTATCTGCTTTTATGCTTTTCATCTTTGGCTTCCAGTAAGAGAAGGTAATTTGGGAAATTCTTTGTGGTTTTAGAATACTTTGCCTATGGTTAAAGTTCAAATGCTAATGATCAGCATTCCTACATTTTTAACCCTCTAACAGTACTTATGCAACTATTTGTGCTTTTTTTCTTCCCCTGAATATTATTTCTGCTTCGGTTCACTAAAAATAATGTACAGACAGGTTAATTAGAAAGAAGGTTTTTTATTCTCCTCCAAAACTCCACCAGGCCTATTTGGTTTTATGTTAAAATAGTGAGAAAGTGCCTGTGTTTCTAAATGAAAAAAATATGCAATCAGAATGATCTTGAGCACTGCTGCACATAGGTATCAATAGTGACATTGAGACAGTACTTAAATTTAGAAATTGTATCTGAAATAAGTCGATTATATACACTTGCTTTTTCTTTAAAGGATATTAAGGTACTTAGAAGGAGGATTTCCCTATTTAATAAGACCTACTAGTATTAACAATAATAACAAAAGTCAGCTCTTGACCCTGTTCTCTCCAGGAGAAAGCTACTGAAAGATAAAATTAATATTTCAAAACCTGTAGTTAATGCGTGATGGGGAGAAACGCACCAACCAAGCAAAAACTAAAGTAAAAACCGCCAAACGCAGAACCTGACAGACTTACAGAACCTTAATGGCAAACTCCCAAGAATTCAGGCATCGAGACCAGCGAGAAAACTGCTCAGGAAGACGAGCACAAAGCGCGTATTTCAGCCCCATACCTTGGCAACACGGCCGGGGTACCCGGGGTACGCGGCGTGGTTCTCCTTCATGTTCCTGTCCATAGCGCCCGAGCGCGAGCGGCACGTACGGCTCAGCCTGCGGGCGAGACGGAGCCAACGAGGTCAGCGAACAGAGGATGAGAGGTCTGGGGGCCCTTATCAATACCCACCCTTATCAATAACCCCCTTCCCGCATCCCGTCACACCAGGCCCCGCCGCTCACCCCGGAGCCACCGCCTCAGGGCCGCTCGAGCTGTTTGAATTCAAACGGCCGCGCCTTAAATACC
>VZRJ01003583.1:299432-327722 GCA_013397565.1 Ptilonorhynchus violaceus
GGGTCGTTTCGCTTATGCCACAGCTCTGCTGCCGGCTCTGGTGCTGCTTAGCACAGTTCCGGTTCGGTTTATGGCCGAGATTTTCATTTACACAGCAAACAAGTGCAACAGGTTTTTCCTCCCGGTTCTCCCTCTTTTCTTTCTGCCTTCCTTTTCCTCCCCTTTTGCCTTCCTTTTCCCTCCCTTTTCCTCCCCTTTTCCCTCCTTTTTCTTCCGCTCTTTTCCTCTCTTTTCGTCCGTTTTTTCTCGCCCCTTTTCTTCCTTCTTTTCCCCTTTCCTTTTCTGCTGCTTTCCTCTCACTGTCTCTGATTCTGACCAAAACCACAGCAATGTTTGGTGCCTGGCACTGAGATTTGTTCAAAGCTTGTGGTGGTTTCATGCAACTCTCTTGTATGTGATTTTTTTCTTCATTCCAGGCCCCCCCAAGGCAGTCCTTGCTCACAATGTATAGGACAAAAGTCAGTTTGAAAGACCGTCAGCAACTTTACAAACTGATAATTAGTCAGCTGCTGTATGATGGATACATCAACATTGCCAATGGCTTGATAAATGAGATCAAACCACAGTCTGTGTGTGCACCCTCTGAACAACTGCTGCACCTAATTAAGTTAGGTAAGCTGGAATCAAAAGCTGACATGAAAGTCTAGTTTCTAAATCCCCAGTGAATTACAAGGTTGGTGTCACTGGAAAGACATCTTTGATGCAAAGGTGGTGTCTCACTTGTACATTTGGGCACAGCCTTCGCCTCTGTGGGGTTTTCCTGTCTCATTAAAAGTAAAACGGATCCCTGAGCGTTGTCCAAATCTGTTTGAACTCCCCTAAGGACACTTGGGGTCCTGGGTGAGTGGTAGCCTTCTCCAAACTTCCCAGTGAATGAGATCACTGAGTCCACAGATCTGAGAGAAAACTTGGCCCTCACAGTTCTGCTGACTTTAGAAATAGTTTCTGTCTGGTTCTTCCTGACAGTGTTGGAAAGGGAGCAAATCCTTCCATTGGCAATCTTTGCTGGCTTTTATATATCAGTCCCCAGGAAACAGCTTTACAGTCTGGGATCTTAGCAGGGCTGTCACCTGTTCTCTCCCTGTACTTCTCTGATGAAGTGCTGCAGTGTGTAGGGAAAACAGGGAAAACACCTGAGCTGCTGTTGGAACAAGCTGCCCGAGTCCTGGAAGAGCTCTGGCCATGACATCGTGTCTTGTGTGTAACTCAACTGGTTCTGCTGCCTGAACTGCCTGACTTCTGAGGGTATAAATGTGTGCAGCCTTGTGTCTTTTTGAAATACGAAGACTTGAAATGAGCAGGTGAAGGCAGTAAAAAGATCACCACTGGGCACAGGGCAGAAAACTCTAGTGTCTGCCCTGTTGCCACTTTCAGTGCTGAACTCTCTGGTCTGTAGCTGCATCCTGGAGATAAAAATCTATAAAGTGGGTTTGAAGAACAGTAAATCTTTCCCCTTGCAGTGCTGGGATAGTTGCTTTTAGAGTTTGGCTTTGTTCTTCAATGCAATAAAATAGGAAAAGAATCAGTAAACACTTCCATTTTTTTTTTAACTTTAAAACTCATGTTGGGGCTTGTTGCTCCCCTGTGAAGAGCTGACCAGAGGCCTGTCCCTGGCCAGTGAGCGATTCTCAGTGCCTTTACCAGCACTTTACAGTATTCAGTGAGGGTATTCCCACAGTTAATTAAGAGCTGTGCCTGCTCCAGTGCAGCCCAGCTCTCGTCCATTCCTCACCAGTGCTGTGTGACCAAACCTGCTGTGCCAGCCCGGCTTTCCTTTGGGGCTGCCTTTCCCACAGCTGCCCCGGAGCCGTGGCAGGGGCTGAGGAGATGGATCCTGTGTGTGAATGCCTCCCCTGCTGTCTCCCCAGGCATGGAGAACGACGACAGCGCTGTCCAGTACGCCATCGGCCGCTCGGACACCGTGGCTCCGGGCACGGGCATCGACCTGGAGTTCGACGCGGATGTGCAGACCATGTCCCCCGAGGCTTCTGAGTATGAGACCTGCTATGTGACATCCCATAAAGGGCCCTGTCGGGTGGCCACCTACAGCAGAGATGGACAGTTAATAGCCACAGGGTCTGCTGATGCCTCCATCAAAATCCTGGATACCGAGAGGATGCTGGCCAAGAGTGCCATGCCCATTGAGGTAAGGAATTGTAACCGCTCTGGGAATTGTCTGTGTCCATTAAGGTGATGAATTGTAACTAATGTGGGAGTTCTGTCCATGCCTTGCCCGTTGAGGTAACCCAGGAATTGTAACCATGCTGGGAGTTCCGTCCATGCCATGCCCGTTGAGATAATGGATTGTAAGGACCCTGGTGGTTCTGTCCGTGCCATGCCCATGGAGATAATGAATTGTAACCACTCGGGGAGTTCTGTCCATGCCATGCCCACTGAGATAATAATCACTTTGGGAATCCTGTCCACACCATGCCCATTGAGGTAATGGATTGTAACCACCCTGGGAGTCCTGTCCATGCCATGTCTGTACCTTGTGGCTGCCTCAGTGGGTCAGACTAAATACCTGTCTCGACATATTTCCTACTCCAGCAGCAGCTCGTAAAGTCCCTTTGAAGGAAGAACCAGGGCAAGGACACTGGTGTCGCTCCTGGCAGCAGGGAGAGAATTGAGCCAGAAATTGCCTCTCCTGTGTGCTGATCATGGCTGCATTGTCTGATCACAGTTCACATTGGACCCACTTTTGGCCTCTGCAGCCCCCCATGGCCACATGTTTCACTGGATATTTCAGAACTCTCACACATTGATTTGCTTTATCTTTCTCCAAGGCCAGTTATCAGATGGCAATGAAAAGTGGGGATTGTTCTGCACAGAGTATACACCAAATTCTCAGCAAAGAGCTGCAGTTTTGCTGCAGCTTCCCTGCATTCTTCTGGCAGTCAGTGTTTTGCTTTGGGCTGTTTATGAAGGTGATGTTTTCCTGCACTAGTTTTCTGCTACTGAAACTGGTTTGTCCTTGAGCAAGTTGTTTTGACCTTCATCAAGATACAGGGATCTTGTTTGTTGACAATATAGAAGAGGCCTTGGAATAATGAAGGGAACAGATTGTGTGCCTGGTCGTGTCAGAAATAAGCTGCTGTTCAGCCGCTCTGGCAAGCCTAAAACCTACTTTTCCTGTCAAAAACCTGCTCTGTTTTCTAACAGCAACATGTTGAATGTTCTTTGTAGGTCATGATGAACGAGACAGCCCAGCAAAACATGGAAAACCACCCGGTTATCCGGACTCTGTACGATCACGTGGATGAAGTGACGTGTTTGGCTTTCCATCCAACGGAACAGATCCTGGCATCCGGGTCAAGGGACTACACACTCAAGTTGTTTGATTATTCAAAACCTTCTGCCAAAAGAGCCTTCAAATATATACAGGTGAGATACTGTTCAGAGGAGCCAAAGTTTGAATGTTTGAGTGCTGAGTAGGTGAGCTGAGCTGTGCCACTGGTGATCAGGGGTTAGGGGTGTAGGAGGACACAGGTACAACATTTGCAGACATCATACAATGCACATAAGTCTGTGCATTAGGGACACCTGTATTTAAATTAGTGCCTGTCAGCTTTTTGTTCATTAGACCAACTAAAATGAGTAACTTGGAAGTCAATTATATTATCTTTGTTTTGGAGGAATGTTTGGGATTAGGTGCTGGTGGGCTGGGGGTGTGTGATATCCCCAAAAATGAGGAGGCACTGCAGGCTGCTCTAGGACAAAAGCTACAGTACAGTTACAGGCAGCCTGTCATTTCAGTCCTCTAGGAAGCATTTTCCAGTTTGTGCTGATAATTCAGGTAGATTTTTAGCACTTTAATACCACCAGAACTGACACCTCCATTTCAGATCTTTCCCTGTCTTACCCCGTTGCGCATTTTTGATCCAACAGGAAGCAGAGATGCTGCGCTCCATTTCTTTCCACCCTTCTGGAGATTTCATCCTGGTGGGCACCCAGCACCCAACCCTACGACTTTACGACATCAACACCTTCCAGTGCTTCGTGTCCTGCAACCCCCAGGACCAGCACACGGACGCGATCTGCTCCGTCAACTACAACGCCAGCGCCAACATGTACGTGACGGGCAGCAAGGACGGCTGCATCAAACTCTGGGATGGGGTTTCCAACCGCTGCATCACCACCTTTGAGAAGGCACACGATGGAGCTGAAGTCTGTTCTGCTATTTTTTCCAAAAACTCCAAGTATATCTTGTCCAGTGGGAAAGACTCTGTAGCTAAACTGTGGGAGATATCCACGGGTCGGACGCTGGTGAAATACACAGGTATGTGGCAGGTGACCTTCCAGACACCTTTTTCAGGTGCTGAGCGTGGCAGGGCTGGAAATATTGTCAGAAGAATATTAATTCTTAAAGGCAGAGAAACTGCTGCTTTGAGGATAAATTGACCCAAATTTTTGAAAATACTTAATGCAGGCTAATTCTAGAAGAGCAGCTGTGATTCTTTATGTGTCAGTGTGAATGTGTTTAGTCTGAGCAGATTTTGGAGACTTTTCTGACATCATTACTGCATTGCTTTGGAGGGAAGTTATCACTAAATTGGAGAAAAGTAAAAAGAAACACTGAACCTACTTCAGGGCATAAACTCTGGGATCTATAGCCATGACAATACTCTGAAATGTACCTACAGCTGTTTGTTTCCTTTCTTAATTATTTTTTTCCAAGGATGCAGTTGTGTGCAAAGAAGTAATGCTTGAAGCATGCTGATAGTGCCATGCTTTGATCTCAGCAGGACTTAGGGGATGATGAAGGATGTGGAAGCTCTGCATGTGACAGCAGCTGGATGCAGGGAGAGGCTTTGCAGTCAAGCACTGATGAGCTTAAGCAATAGGAGTATAAAAGATGCTGAAAATTGCGTGTGTCAACTTTTGGGCTGTGTAGGTCCCTTTTTGTACTCCTGCTCTCCTGCTCCCGGCCAGCAGGGAGCAGCACTTTCTCGGGAAACCTGTGCTGGATCCCAAGTGGGATCTGGTGTGTGCAGTGCACAGTGTCTGTGTAGGAAACCCATTTTATCTGAAGGTATGGCCAAGGTATGCCATTATATGGCAAGTCATATAATGTGCCATATGATAAATACACTGAAAAGTTCTCAGTGATCATGAGGATCTGGGTGTTCTCCTCTCTCTGCTCTTTCCCCTTGGTTACAACTGAAAGCCTCATGCAAAAATAAAAGGCAAAAATACTCCTGAAGGTAAAGGATTGGGTTTGGCATAGCTGGAGTAGGTATTCCTTCGGTCTTCTGAGGGATTTTAGAATATATCATGTATTTATACATGAGCATCAGGAGGAATTTCTCTATGGAAAGAGTGGTCAGGCATTGGCAGGGGCTGCCCAGGGAGGTTTGGAGTTGCCACCCTTGGAAGTGTCCAGAGAAGGACTGGAGGTGGCACTCAGTGCTCTGGGCTGGGGACAAGGTGGGGATCGGGCACACTTGGTGATATTATGTTTCTATGACATAACTAGAAAAGAATATTCATTATTCCATCTCCTGTTGCTTGTGGAAGTGGTAGGACAGCAGAGAAAACACCTCATTTGTAGACTGTAGAAATGAATACTTGTGGAGAGATCATTGAAAACTTCCTAAAACTCTACATTCTACTACCTATATTTAGGTGCTGGTTTGAGTGGACGCCAAGTACACAGGACGCAGGCTGTGTTCAACCACACAGAAGATTATGTGCTGCTTCCAGATGAAAGGACCATAAGTCTCTGCTGCTGGGATTCCAGAACTGCTGAGCGGAGGAACCTCCTTTCCCTGGGGCACAACAGCATCGTGCGCTGCATCGTCCACTCCCCCACCAACCCCGGCTTCATGACCTGCAGCGACGACTACAGGGCCAGGTTCTGGTACAGGAGGTCCACCACAGACTAAGGGCAAAGATTCCAAGCAGAGGTGATCCAGCTCCTGCACCACCCGTGTGGATTGTACTGCCAACAGCTGCCTCCGGGAGAGCCGCGCTGGGTTTTGATTCTCAAAACCTGGGTTTGATTCTCAAAACCGCGCTGGGTTTTGATTGTCAAACGTGGCAGGAAAACAACAAATACTGAGACTCTTCACCCCACACTAAGTTTTTGATTAGTGTGTGTGGTTTCATTTTTGTAAGTCATCTCTAAATGTACTGAAGGGAGGGGGTGGAGGATAAAATGATCCTGGCAGGAAGGGCTGGACTTGCTCTCCTGCCTTTCTGATTCACACACGAGATAATGTGACTGTGTCTTGCTCAGACTGGGCAGAAGGAGCCGGTTCTGCTCTGTGTTGTGTCTGTGCAATCCCACTGAACTCTGTCAAAGAATAGATCACACAAAGAGCAGCAGAACTTGGGAGATACTTTAATGAAGCCTTAAGCTGCCTTCAGCCACAATTCATTATTTGTAAAGCTCTGGTTTGTATCTTTTAGTCTGGGAGTTTGGTGGATTTTGTTTTGTTTTTTTGTTTATTGTGCAAGTGGACCTTGAGTTCTGAGCTATCTTGTGCCATAAGAATTCAAAAAGGATTTTAAATTGTTTAGATGAATTCAAGAAATGGTCTTCTGGTGTTAAAACTCAGACTTCATCTCATCTTTTGAATTTATCTTAACAAGCGGGACCTCAAAATAAATTCATAATAATTTTAAGGAATATCCACATTGCAACTAAAATGTGACAGTGCTGCTGCAGGTGAAAATGAGAATAACTTTGCCTTAGAAACCTTTAGTATCCTCTCAAAGAAAGAAACTTGTGCATATGAATTTTTGTATATGTACCTCAGAAATGTCACTGTTTCATTTTACTGAGACATTTTCATCTACGTCTGTTACACAGCACTTGAATTGCATTCTTTTTTAATTATTCAAAAACCCAGTGCCCATCGTTGAGAAACTGTGCTTAAAACTTCTGTAAGTTTGAAAATCCACTACTTATTTTCCCAGAGATCTGCCTGAGCAGAATCTTGAACTTGTTCTTTGAGGCCTCCTTGTGCAGAGCTCTTGGACATCACCTCTGGGAGGCTCCTTTGGTCAGAGCTCAGCACTTGCCTTCATGAGGGTTTTTAATGTGAGCTGGTTCTTGCTGCTGGATTAACTTCCCATTACACTGAGGAACTGTCAAGGGCTGATGAGGGTACAGGTTTTGTCTGTATTTAAATAAAGATTGCCTTTTAAAAAGCTCTTTGATACATAAAGAAGGAATTGTATTTGTTTTCTATAGAACAGAGCAGAAATGCATCACATATGATGGGTTTTTGGGGACTTCCTAAAGCTTTGATGAATTTGTTGTGTTACACCTGAATCAGGTACAGCTACAGACTCACGGTGTAGAATGTGGGATTTTTTTTAAAAAGAGAATGAAATTTCATTTTCTCTTTAAAAGCTCCTGCTGTGCAAAACATTTCTGAGGCTTAAATGTTCTCTTTGCTGCTCCTCTGAGTTTCTGAGAAACTTCAGAAGCAGTGGTGGTAAGAGATAGGGATGCTGGTGGCTTTTCTGGTGGAGAAAGAAGGAGAAGCAGAGCTGGGGGCAGGGAAAAGGGAAGTGCTGACACAGTCATTGCTGGGCGGTGTGGGTGGGTGCCTGCAGTGCTCTGCTCACTCCCAGCAGTGGCTTTTCTGGAGTGCCACCTTTTCTCAGTTCTGTTAAAGCACCTGTCCATAACCAGTGCATTCCTTACTGGTGTTTGGGAATCTTTTTAAAGCCCTCTTGTGGTGGTTGATGTGTTAGAGCCCTGCTGTGGGCATGAGCAGCGTGCAAGCTCCCACCTCAAGCTTCCTTAATCCTGTGGTCTTCTGCTGCCTTGCAGAAGTTACTTTGTTTAACACAAAACCACCTGCCATTGGCACCCTGCTGCCTTTCCATACCCTGGTCGCCTTCCTGAGGCCGGAAGTTGGGTGGGTTCTGTTTGAAGAATAGGGGCTGGGAAAAACTGAACTTGCCCTATTGAGGGAGAAAATGCAACCCCGGGGTGAAATTTAACGTGCAAGGCCGGGTTGAACGGGGTTTGGAGCAACCTGCCCATGGAATGAAACGGTCTTTAAGGTCCCTTCCACCCCAAACCATCCCATGATTCTTTGGAAGCAATTTTCCCCTGTGGGAGCCCGGAGGTACCTTGAGTGGCCATTCTTCATGGGGTCCTGCTTCCTGCTGCAGTCGGGGCCGTGAAAGCTGAGAACTGAAAGCCATGAAAACCCAGCTTGGAAATCCTGGACTGATGGGACTGTGGCTGCTGTCTGTTATCCAGCCCCCTGCAGGTCCCTGCGGTGCCATGGGCACGTTGCACTGCCAAAAGAGGAAACACAGGAACACGTTCAGGGGGCCGAGACTTCGCCCTGACGTTAAATTGCGACAGGTTGGCGCTAGACCAAGGGAAGTTCCACTTGCACACAGACCTCCTTTCTCACTTCTAGTAGCCAGAAGGGGTTTTCTGGTTTTTATTCTGTCCTCTTTATCTTCTGATGGTGCAGAAATTATCTTTCATGAGAATCTTGCCTGCAAGTTCCAAGTGCTGTTTAGTGCCAGAGCTGTCAGATGGACTTTCCTGAGGCGGAGTTCCCAACACGCAGCGCCTGGGCAAGGCTGAAGTGTCCCCATCCTGCTGTCGTCCTCTGCACTGCTCCAACTGGTGCTGCCGGGGAATGACAACCATGGATGCAAACCCCAGGAGCAACGCGACTGCAAACGTATGTCTGGTTTTTTGAGTAGGGAAGGGTTTGATGTTTGATTTCAGTGGGATTCTTGGTGCTGTTGGAAGTAGCACTGCTGAGGCCCTCGAGGGCTGTGTCCAGTTCTGGCCCTTCCTGGCAAGAGAGACATTGAGGGGCTGGAGCGTGTCCAGGGAAGGGAATGGAGCTGGGAAGGGGCTGGAGCACCAGGAGCGGCTGAGGGAGCTGGGAAAGGGGCTCAGCCTGGAGAAAAGGCTCAGGGGGGACCTTCTGGCTCTGCACAACTCCTGACCGGAGGGGCAGCCTGGGGAGGTCGGGCTCTGCTCCCAGGAACAGGGACAGGACGGAAGGAACAGCCTCAAGATGTGCCAGGTTGGACACCAGGAGGAATTTCTCCATGGAAAGGGTGGTCAGGCCTTGGTAGGGGCTGCCCAGGGAGGTTTGGAGTGCCCATCCCTGACGCTGTCCAAGGAAGGCCTGGAGGTGGCACTCAGTGCTGTGGGCTGGGGACAAGGTGGGGATTGGACACAGGTTGGCCTCGATGGTCTCAGAGGGTTTTCCCAACCTCAGATTGGTTCTGTGATTCCCTGAAGAGTTTCAGTTCCTCACCTCAGGTGGGAAGAAGCCTTGTACCTGGTGTCTCCCTCCGCTTTTCATGGTGACAAAACTATTGACTGGGAGAAATGTCTTCTTGGGGAGGATCCTGAATAAAGCAGGATTCCTAAACAAATATCTGGAAATAACCACATTTGTGAAATTATAAAATACAACTTCAAGGTTCCACTGGTCTTACTGTTATGCTGCAGTGACATTAGAGACAGAGTTCCATTGTCAGAGACTTCAGCGACAGCCCAGGTGGCCTCTTGCATGACATAACTTCTTCATGTCATGTTTTTCTCGTGTATTACATTTATTTGTGTATTCATATTACTTCTAGTTTAATTTCATATATTTACATAGATAAAATGCCCAGCTGCAGCTGTAAGGGTTGAAGAATGCTGAAGTCTTGATTCAAGTCAGTGCCTTGTTTTCCTCCTGTCTGCAAGTTTAAGAAGTGTAATGGAATTATGATTTTCATCCTAGATTATGATCTAAGTGTTTACTGTAAATAAACTGCCTCCTGGAAATTTGATAAAAACGTAGGGGGAGGTGAGAATCTTAGTACAAACTCAATGAGTCATTTTCTTGCGCTCAAAATTTTCCATTGAGGGATGTAAAGATTAGGGGGCTACATTTCACATTGAGTCATCAGTAACTGAGGCAGGACATTTTTCATCTCTGTGTAGAGAAAATTTCTATTTCTAGGTGTATTTCCAGTTTTCTTAAATGGATTGTCAATAAATATATGTAATGGTAGCAAAGTGATTCCCTGTTCTGCCGTGAGCTCTTCAGGCACTGCCAGAGCAACCCAGTCGACTTTAACTGCGTGATAACTGAAAAAGGCAAATTTATTACTGCTATATCATTTATGAACAGTTTATAAGGTCCCTACTACCCTGGCAGAGCTGTTTATTATAATATTTGAATAATATAAAAAGACAAAGGGGTTTTTTTCTGCTCTCTGGACTCCTTGAAGCCCCAACCCTCAGCAGCGTTGCTGTGAGGGGTGACACTCTGCAATTATCCCTGTGCCCCAGCTATTCCACCTTCGCAGGGAGAACACTCCTGAGAGGGAGAACACTCCTGAGAGGGGGTTCAGTCGGATTGCAAGCAGAAAATGTTGTTGTTTGTGAGTTGTTGCGTGGCCCTGGCGGCACAGGAAGCGTTGCACCCCCCGCTGCCACTTCAAACACCCTGAGCCCCACGGGCTCCTGCTGTGGGGCAGCTCACAGGGAAAACAGGAGGATATTTTGGACACAGAGGAAGTGGATCTGAAGTTTGTCACTCCTGACGTGCCCAGTTCACATCTTCCCATCACACCCACAAACACACGGGGAGAGACAGGGATCCTCTGCCCCTCTGTGCCCTCAGGTGAGACCCCCCTGCAGAGCTGCCCCAGCCCTGGGGCCGGCACAGGGAGGACGTGGAGCTGCTGGAGAGAGTCCAGAGGGGGCTCCAGGATGAGCAGAGGGATGGAGCAGCTCTGGTGGGAGGAAGGGCTGGGAGAGCTGGGATTGTTCAGCCTGGGGAAGAGCTTTGGGGTGACCTCACTGTGGCCTCCCAGTGCCTGGAGGAGCCAACAGGAAAGATGGAGAGACAATTTCCAAGGGATGGAGGGATAGGACAAGGGGAAATGGCTTCCCATTGACAGAGAGCAGGACTAGGTGGGATATTGGGAAGAAATCCTTCCCAGTGCAGGTGGTGAGGCCCTGGCACAGGCTTCCCAGAGAAGCTGTGGCTGCCCCATTCCTGGAAGTGTCCAAGGCCAGGTTGGACAGGGCTTGGAGCAGCCTGGGATAATGGAGGTGTCCCTGCATAGCAGGAATTCTCTCAGGGGTTCATTCATGGGAATATTTAATTGTATTTGAAAGTAGATTTGTGGCCACAAGCTGTGGGTTTGTTACTGGTATTCCTCCATCCTTTCAAATGCTGAAGAACTCCAGGGTAGCAAGTGAATGGTTCTTTATTGTCTGTGTGGAGTGTCTGAAGGAGTCAAACTACTGGTTCTAATATTTAAAAAAAAGGAAAGAAGAGAAAAACCACAAAGGCATTGAAATGGGCTGCTTTGTGCTAAGAATTCCTTCTCTCTTGGACAGCAACTGCTCTGCTCCCAGCCCAGAGGTGTAGATTTTGTTGAGAAAGCATTTTCAATTCAGCATTTTTTATTCAAGATATTCAAGTCTTTCCTAGTTTCGTGATTGTGGCTTTTTGAGTGTCCAATTTAATCTTGAAGCTACTGTGGAAAGCGGAAGGAAAAGGCTTTTGCCAGAGAAAAGGCAGAGGGTACAAAGGCAAAACCAGTAAAAATTTCCAAACCCCAAGACACCACAAGTCCAAAGTGGTAAAACCTGTGCATTTGCACGGCGTGACCTGGGCTCAGCTGTTGCTGAGCAAATGGCAACCATGAATGATTTTAAATAACACTATATTTTAATAATATTAAAAGGTTTTTAAAATAATCCAAGGAACAAAACCCTCGAGCTGCATGCTTGGTTTTCCTCCTCAGGTTTTCTGCCTCTGCAGAGTGAGGTTGTTTTGCAGGGCTTTTATAACCACAAAGGGGATCTGTTCAGTTTTCTAGAGACCTGAACAAGAAAGGTTTAAATGTATCAAACCTCAAACCACTTTTAATTTACAAAAACAAAAACACAAAAAAGAATGAACAAACAAACAAACAAGAGTAAAATCTGCCGCTCCAAAAATGCTTCCAAATCCAATCCTTTTCCTGGTGCAGCCCTGCTGCCCTGGGTTTTCTGCTCAGAGCAGGGAAGGCACTCCCTGCAGGAGTCTGTGTGTCCTGCACATCACCAGCTGCAGCCCCGTGGCTCCCTGCAGATAATTCTGCCACGTAATGAGCTCCCCCCATTCCCAGAGCTGCTTTCCTGGGGCTCCCAGGGAGCAGGAGGTGGCAGAGGCTGAGCCTTCCCTCTCCAAGCTTCCAGCCAGACCCTCCAGTGCTGCCTGACAGGGCTGGGGAGAGCCTCTCCTCCTCCTCAGGTGATGGACTAGCGGGGAAATAGGCAGCAAAATGAAGGTCAATGTAAGTACTGGATTCTTTTCTTTCTGTTGCAGTTCATTTGATGGCTTTTCTGATTTCATTTGTAGTGTTTAGAGAGTAAAATGTGCATCTGGCAGGGTCCCTTTGCAATGGGTGTTCGTCTGACTCGCACATCACTGACAGAGCACATGGTCTTAATTTTTAAAATATAATCCAATTGAAGCTGAGAAAAAAATGCTTTATCAAGGGCAGCGTTGTGGCTAAATGGAGGGTAAAAAGGAGGGTAAAGGTTGCACTGTGCACATTGGGCAATAACATGCTTATTAAAAATTATCATGAATGACCCTGACCTATCACTTCCACATTTTCTCGGAAATCGTGAGGTTACAGTTGAGCTGTACGTTACCTCAAAAAGGATGATTTTTTTCCACTGATTCCTAGCAAATGGGTAATGGAAAGGTTTCAAGAATTGAAGTCACTCTGTGACGAGGAAAATGCCCAGTAATTTCGAAACGAGCTCCGTGAACCTCAGAAAGTCTTTGCTCTCGAGGATAAGGACTGCCCACATCCTGGAGTGCTGTTTGCAAGAACTGGAGCTCAGAAGAGGAAAGGAGTGCTCATTTTTAGGAAAAACTGTTCTTTCCTGGCAGGAGAGGGGAATCAGTGACGGATCCAACCCATTTTCCAGCCGTTTGTCAGCGCGTGTGCCCAGGCTGGGCTTTGTGCTGAGCAGGGGGTTTGGCTCACGAGTCCCAGCTGAGCCCTGGCAGCTGCGCAGGGCAGGGCTGTGGCTGTGCTGTCACCGTGTGTCCCCTGCTAATGACAGCGGAGGGGCAGGGTCCAGCTGCTGCCCGGGCTGCAGCCTCACACATGAATCAGGGCAGGTGGAAAATCACTTCTTTACCCAGAGAAATATTAACATTTCAGTGATATTTACTCAGAAACCATTCGTTTCTCGATGTATCCAATGTGTTTAATTCATTTATTCAGAAAAACGAGCATCGCGGGGCTGCCCAGAGCCGGGGTTAAAATAAGAGCTGATTTTGGGGCTGATAAGAGCAGCCAGACAGCCCAGGAAGCCACAGCTTTGGGGCCTTGTGGGTGCTGCTGCTTTTGAAAGAGAAACCCCCACTCTGACCTCAGCCTCTCCGCTCCCTGCCGCTTCTGCCACATCCCTGGAAAACGGGCAGGAACTCCTCTGGAGGGCTGGGATGCAGGGACAGCATCCTGTCACCCTCGTGCACCCAGGAGGAGGAACACGCAGCAGGAATTCCCTGCCATGGAAAAGGTGCCATTTGCTCCCGACGATCTGCCCCGGGAATTTTTTGCCTGTTCCATAGGCAAGGAGAGGAAGGAGGGTTGAGGACCTTGCACTGACCAGAGCTTTCTGCATCTGTAAAGCCACATTTGGAAATAAACGTTGGGGTAAAACGTAATTAAGATACTAAAAGGTTTAAAAAAAAGTCAAAAAAAATAAAGTAATTTGGTGCATATGGGGAAAAAAAAACGTTTGAGGACCCAAACCCCAGGAATACACACAAAGTGTTTGAAACAGCAGGAAATCACAGTTTATTTTCCTTTGACCTTGGGCATGAGAGCACAGATATAAAAACGCTGCGAGTGGTGTGAAATCCTGACTGCACTTGCTGGTGCTGTCGATTTTAACACAGCTAGAATTTGATTGACTTTATTTGTGGAGAAAAGAGAGTCTGGGGAAAATGAACAGAACTCCAGCTTGTAATTCCCACCTCTGCAGCGCTGCCGTGTGTGAAGCTGCAGGATTTGTAGGTGGTTCTGCTTGAATTTTTAAAGTCGGGGTTCTGTATTTGATCCAAAACGGATTTGACCACTCAGAATTTAAAAAGTGATGATCAGAACCTGGTTCCACTCCTATAAAATCAATTAAAGCGATAAAAGCAAGTCCTGAGGTTCATTCCTCATTGAAGCTCACACAAAACTTCTGCATGACCCGAACATTTTTTTTCCTAAATATGCAAACAAAACAAAAAAATGCAGAAAGACCTTCTGCAAGTACAGGAAATGCTGCACATCAGAGGGAGGCATGTGCAGGTAGAGAATGGTCTGAGCATTTAAGGCAAATTCTCCTTTTTCCTGTGAACTCTCTACGATTAACTGCACTGGGCAAAATTTAAATGTCTCAGTGTATTCTGCTGTTTCAAAGGGAATTCTCAGGGAAGCCTGTTCCCAGCCAGTGGATGATGGACAATGTTTATTTCTCCAGCTTTGTTGGGAGGTGAAGAGATTAACTGGAAGCTGCTCTGTAAACATGTCAGAGGTGTCACTGAGGCATGAGCAGAACTGTTTAGCAAACACAGCTCGCTGCTGTGACTCTTCCTCCTCAACTATTTTAAGTCCCACTTTCCTGCAGTCAAAGTGCTTCCACATATATTCATGTGCAGAATGAGAAATATTTCTCTTGATCTACAGAAACTCCCATGATGAAAATTTTCTCCTCATTTACATGATGTCAATAGGGGTTTTAAGAAGCAAATTTAAGACAAGAAATGAAAAATATGGGTTTTTATTTGAAATGCTGTGAAATAGTGCAGTGTTCACATGAAATAATATGTGGCAGTAAACTGAGATTTCCAAATACAAACCGAGTGGGAAGGGGGCATAGAGAAATTATTTTGGCAGGCAAGATGCTCAAATTATCACGTGCTGTGTATCACTGAGTTCACCTGGATTTTTCTAGCAATATTCACATATATTTTATAAGGATTTTTTTTCTGCTGCATAATCCTGTAGGCTGAGGATAGGGGAGCAATTGTGGGATAATTTTTCCTTAGCATAAATGTCTATTGTGTGCACAGAGCACAGATGTCAGCCCTGTGAGCACCCCCAGTTTGAGGGGATAGCATTTTACATTATAGAACTGCGCACTGATCAGCTTTACTGCTCTTAATTGCAATTTCCCCCCTCTTCATGAATAAACATGAGGTAGCAGCTTTCATTGCAATGACTCCCAGGGGCTGGCAGGTTTTACAGAGGGGCCATCGCTGGATGAGGACCTGCGAACAACAAAGATGTGCAAAGTCCAGTTGGGGAGGGGAATTGCTCTCTCCACGTCTGATCCACACTCCAACAAAGGAGATGCGTTTTCAGCTGCATGAAAACTTTTGAAGTGAAGCTGTTCCAGAGACCTTGCACTGTAAATCCACCCACTCGCACTGCCCTGGGGGGGCCGTGGGCTCTGGGGGACCCAGTGCCTCGGGGAGGGGCTGCAGGGTCACTTTTTTCCTCTTTTCTACGTCTGTGCTCTGTCCCCACCTCGTTAAAACCTGCTCAGTGAGAGCAGAGCCCCAGCACTGCCTCTCGAGGTGCTTTTTGTGGGGCTTTTAGGATAGTCTTTGAAGGAGAGGTTTTACAGGGCTGCTGATGGGGATGAAGCAGCAAACAAAGCAGGAAAACCACTTTGATCTCACCTCTGTTGCTTTAGTGCTTTTTACACGTTGATTATTGTTAAGGACACAACACACAAAGCACCAAAGAGCTCCCCAAGCCCTGGCTGGGGAGGACACGTTGGAAAACCAGAGCTGTGCTGGCTAACAGGGAAAAAATGCAGCTCCCCCTGCCCTCCACGCACAGCCCCCTCCTGGCTGAGCATCCCGAAGGGCTCTGCGATCCTGGGAATGCGGCGCTTGTTTACAGTCACGGGCAGGTCAGGGATGCTGCTGAAGGGGCTGCCACAGTGATCCCTCACACATGTCCCAGGGAGCTGGGGGTGCACACAGGGCCTGCTTCCTGGCACACAGCCCCACGGTTGGTGCTCCAGAGCCTGCAGATAACCTCATTCCATGTCCCTGGAGACAGACTTGGTGGGATCAAGCACTCACCTCCTGGAACTTCTGTCTATGTTGCTGTGCTTTTATGCAACACCAAAAGCCAGAGTGGATGGAAAAGATTTGTACTCCAGCTCTGCAGTATTGGCCGTTTGTCCTGAAACTTGGAATTTAATTAAGCACTGCCTTAGCCGGAAAAGTCTATGTGAGGTTTTTTTTTTCCTTTCTTTTTTGTTTATCCCCTTCTTTTCGAGAGCTCCACTGACCCTGATTGTCAGATGCTCAATTCATTCATGTTCTCCAATCTGGAGGTTGGGGCCTGTCTCCATCACTTCTCTAGTCAAGGTCTTCATTTCTCCATTCCAGCCCTCTGGATAGGATATGAGATGATCCATGGACAGATCTGTTTTCTAGCTAGGTCAGGTTTCCCAGAGTGCCCTATGATTTAATTGATTAATTAATTAATTAATCTCCTGCTTGGCTTGCAATTGAGATGGTTTTAGAGGTTGCTGGGTTCGTGTTGCCCGCAGATGTGAGCCCACATGCCCCAGTTTGAGCTCCAGAGATGGGAAATCACCTTTCCAGATCTGTGTTCCGCCTTGGACTGGCCTCTGGCTGGGGGCTGCTGGCCCTGGGACGTTTGCACACCTTTACTGGCAAATCCAAGGGAATGTGCTGTGCCTCGAGCGAGGGACCCCTCTGATGGAAAGGTTTGATTACAGAATTGAGCTCAGCAACATCTTCAGTGTGCTGCTGCCACAGGAAAGACTTGTCTGGGGAAACATCCGTATTTAGATGCCTTTTAAAACCACAGTGTGAAATGAGTGTTCCTCTGAACTTTGCAAGTAGGAAGGGCAGCCCCGCTGTCTGTGCCCCAGCCGGGCTCAGATCCTGACTCCAGGCTTCCTGGCTCTGCCACCTGCTTCCTGCGTGCGCCTGGATAAGGCTCTTCACGTTGGAAAAAGGGGAGAGATTTCCTCTGCCCGCCCTCCTCGGGGCTGAGGAATGGGGTCTGTCTTTCAGAAGGGTGTCTGTGCAGCATCCAAAACCAAGGGTCTAGAAGTGTTGATGGATAATAGGAAAAGTTGGCTGTTCTCCCTTTTTTTTCACGACGTGCGGAGCCCAGGCGCACCCCAGGGCGGATTCCTGGGGGCCTGACTCCAACATTTGGCATCGTCCAAATCAAAAGTGGGCTCCCGTGTCCAAGGCAAAAGCCAGGCTGGGACAGGAGGCCATGGGGGCTGTGGTCCATCCCTGGCAGCTGCCCGTGTCCCACAAACAGGCCATTGTTCACGGACCACGCAACGCCTGCGGCCAACAACGGGCCCTTGTCACCAGCTGAGCTCACAAACTGGGGTTCTGCTGCTGCAGCTTCAGGCCAGCTGTTGCTTCACAGCAAATGCTCTGCACAAAAATACGAGGCATCACGTTTCCTATTTGGGTGCTATCTCTTTGGACATTACTTGCACTTTCTGATAAGAAACTCGTGCTGAGGCACAGCCAGCGGCCCGCTGACTGGGAAGCAGATGGTCCCATTTTAAAATTGAAAGCAAATTCTATCTTGTACTGAATAAAAAACCCTAATAAACTGCATCCACAGCTTTTTTTACCCTTTGCACAAATGCCTGGGGTGACTAAAGCTACCTGCTGGCTGTGGCTGCCCCACATTTTGGGGTGGTTGGTGCATTTTCTCTGCAGCTTCAGACAAAGAATTCACAGAATGACAATGAGGAAAACCACCTACTTCTCATACAGGGATGTTCACAAGTAATCACAGAACCATTAGGGTTGGAAGGGACCTCTGGGGATCATCCAGCCCACCCGGAGCGGGTGACACGGGAATGCATCCAGGTGGGCTTGGGATGTCTCCAGAGAGGGAGACTCCACACCCTCCTTGGGCAGCTGTTCCAGTGCTGTGCCACCCTCGTGGAAAGAGGTTCTTCTTCATGTCGAGGAACTTCTTTTGTTTTAGTTTGTAAGTCTAATAGGTGGAGCTTCTTGTACTCTAGTTTAAAGTCTAATATATATGCCTAATGTAATAAATCTAAATAATTAACATTAGCAGTGCTCTTCAAGAGCCTCAGGGGGGAAAGGGCGATGAAGAAATATACGGCAGCAATAGCATTATTATCTTTTTCCAAACTGCAGCAGTTTAACTCTCTGAAACCAATGCCCTGAGATGGCTCAGTGTGGCAAGGGGTGGGCTCGAGTCCAGCTGAGTCGCGGGTGGGCGCAAAGCGCGCGTGGAGTGACGCTGCCGTCCCTGTCCGCAGCACGCGCTGGCCAAGGCGCTCTACGACAACAAGGCCGAGTGCTCGGACGAGCTGGCGTTCCGCAGGGGCGACATCCTGACGGTGCTGGAGCGCAGCGTGCCGGGCAGCGAGGGCTGGTGGAGGTGCTCCCTGCACGGCCGCCACGGCCTGGCCCCCGCCAACCGCCTGCAGCTCCTGCCCGCNGCCTACGAGAAGATGGAGGGCTGGGTGCAGCCCAAGGGCCCAAGGGCCCCGTGCCGCGTGCCGGCCCTGGCGGCGCGGCTGCTCAGCGAGAGGACCGAGCGCGCCACGCACCAGGTGAGAGCACGAGCCACTCTCGAAGCCGTCACAGGTGGGATGGTTGGAGCACTCGTTGGGAGGGGGGAAATAAGAAGGCCTGAGCTTTTCAGTGGAATTTGGAGCGGAAGAGTGACGGTGTTTAGGAAAGTCCCGTCCATTCCGCCGCGGTTTATAGCATCGTGTGAGAAACGCTGCTCTGGGCAGAATGAGAGTCTCTATATTCTGTACTCCCTCACCTTCCTGACAGTTTAAAACAGCTGTAAAATAGGGCAGGAAGTAAAGAAGATACCGTTTGTTTGGGAGAATCTATAAACGATTTACAAAGTTAAAATAACAAGACACAGCTTTCCCCTCTGATGGGCCACAGCGTGCGGCCATCCAGAGTCCTCTGGGCACATGTGGGGTCTTTGCATCCATCTGCACAGGAACTCCATTTGTAATTTAAAAATAAATCACCCTTTGCTGTGTGCTTGTTGAGTTTGGTCCGGTTTTTACAGTCTCCAGTGCCTCAGCAGGCTCAGGGTGCTGCTGCCTCTCTCCTGTGCTGCTCAAGGCTGTCACTAGGCTCGCACAAAGGAGCAGCCCCTGGCACACATGCAGAAAGACACAGGGTTTAGTTATGTGCCCTCAACCAGTTTCTCTCCCACTCTGTTTTTCTTGCTGCCGAGACAGTGACCAGGAGGTACAGGATGAGAGCAGCCACCAGTCCCCCCCAGTTACAGGGGAGAACAACCTGATTTCCCAGGGATTCCTTACAGCTGCCTGGCCTGACCTCTTCTTTCTCCCAGCTCCTTGTGTTTGACATTCAAATGAAGCACGTACATGGAACATGCAATCTGATCACATGCTGCATCAAGTGTCTTAGGATCAAAAACTTGTGCTTTCTTCAGGAAAAAATGAATAGGGAATGTTTTATAGTGAAAGGGAAATAGAGCAGGTGGGGATGGAGTTCAAGTGTACGTTTTTGTTCAGCTCCATGAGCTCTCCAGCCCTGGGTAGCTCTTTATAATGTGTATGAAAATCACGTTAGAAATTCTAACAAGAAAAGGAAAAAGAAGGAAATTCAGCTATGTAGTGTTTTAGGCTGATTTAATGACCATTTGATTTATGGGGCTCAGCTGGCCCACCTTTCCTCCCACCGTGTGGGAGGCAATTCCTGGAAACCAAGGTGCTGCTTCCTGCTGGGTGGCAGGTGGGTGCTGGAAAACAGACAAACTCGGGGCATCCCTGGCGACCAAAACCTCATTTTCAGCGCTGCAGCTGCAATGCACAACCTTTGTGTACGGTTCCCACAATTGCAAACTCAGACTGAGTTACAGCTACAGGAGACCCTTTTGCACTTGCTGTGATCCGATTTCTCCTCATTCCTGACCCTAAAGGAGCCATTTGCAAACTGAATGTGAGATTGGTACAAATCCTCCACATTGTGCCAGCGAATCAGGTGGAAAATGTCATCTATTCATTATCTGGATGAATGGTCCAGCAGAGGAGCTCCTTGGCTCTCCCTGTGTCATTTCATGAATTTATCCACCTGAGCTGTGTCTACCCTAACTGAGAATGAAAAAGAGATGTCCCAGCCTATGATTATGATCCAGAAGTTCAGAGTGGAGCTGCCTGTGGCTCAGTGTCCCAGCTGTCCCCCACCAGCTGCACCCTGGTGGTCACAACCCATCCCCGAGGCAGGGGAGGCTCGGGGAACACGGAACGATCCGGACCATCCCGCAGAGATCCTGTGGGACAACTGGCAAAGTTCCTGGCATGCTCAGCTGTCCTCTGAGCAGCTGGGGAAAGCCACTCCAAGTCTTTGAGGGAGCTGATCGAAAGCCATAAAACAAAACAAAATCCCTCAGAGCCTGTGTGTTTTCACCCCATGGAGAAGCCTCTTTGCTTCTGCCTCACACACAGGGCACCCTCTGGGTCTACTGCCACTGAAAGGACTTTGAGAAGTAGCAAGATGTGATATCCAGGGAGTTTCCCTTTTGCTGGATTCTCAGATTTGTCCATCTGGAAACAGACCTGGGCTAAGGATGGATTTCTTGACACCTCTTATCTTTCACCCTTTCTGCTCAGGAAGTTATGCCTCTGTTGGCAAGGAAGATGCTCATACTCAGGCACAGGCTGCCCAGGATGCCCCATCCCTGGAAGTGTTCCAGGCCAGGTTGGATGGGGCTTGGAGCAACCTGGGATAGTGGAAGGTGTCCCTGCCCATGACAGGGGAGTGGAACTGGATGGGCTTTAAGGTCCCTCCCACCCCAAACCATTTTGTGATTCTGTGATTGTCTATCGCAGAGCACTAAAGGGATTTGTCCTCACTCCTCATTCCCTATTTTCAGATGAGAGCTGAAGCAGGCAGAGTAAAGCTGCAGTCTCATTCCTCTACCGTATTTCTCCAAAATTTAGTTGCTGTAGCACTTCCATGACGGAAACCACTACCTTCAGTTTTAAATCATTTACTGTAGTATCTCATCCCCAGCAGCGTTTCTGTAGGTCAGTGGTTTGCAATGGTCCATTTATAAATTAGCTAAGGGCAGCCAGGGCTAAAGACAGGCTGAATGAACAAAATTCTGTGTTCTGGTGGCTGATTTTAAAAAAGGAAAGTCCAAACCCAACATTCATATTTTGTGAGCTTAACTAATTGTCTCACAAATCTGGTCATGGCTGCTCAAATGAAGCAAACAGGAGAATTTTACTGTAGACAATAATGTAATTCCTATATCAGACTTCCCTGTTTATGGAGCTGGACAGGACATCGAGGTTTACTCCTTCCAAATGAGTCAGTCTTTCATAACTACAGAATAATACTCAGCCTCCACCTTTTTGCTGCTCTTACATTAAATATGGCTTGACCCAATGACTCTGTGGGCTTGGAGAAGTCAAAATTTCCCCACTTCCTTTTTTAAGTGGTTCTGCTTTTGGGCAGTCTAACAATTTAAATGATAACTGCAGCTGGATTTTCTCTAAACCTTTTCTGTCCCATGGTTAGTAAGGCAGATTGTCTTTGATATGTATGTGCCAGTTCTGATCTTATCTGAAATGCAGCAGAAGTGCTGGGAAAGGAAAATTAAGGGGGAATAAATATCCTATTGCTTGTAAGGTCAGTTCCTGTCTCTCACTTCAGTGAAGAGCTGGCTGTTTTTAACCACTTGAGAGTGGATTATTCAGTTAAATCACTTTTCAAAGGTGTCCTGAGCATCCTGCTCACGGCAGGTTTATTATAATTGCTTTTTCTCCCCTCCAAGCACCTGCTGACTCTCCCGAGGGCCTGCCGGGCTTCGGCCCCAAACATCAGGGGCGAGGTGTACGATGTCCCCTGCGCGCAGCGCCGCGAGTCCCTGCTGGCACAGGTGAGTCCTGCCCCGCTCCCCTCCCTGCAGCTGGACCCTGAAACCCCCAGAACAGATCTGGAGGTCAATTCTAGCATCGCTCTGTTTGCTTTTTGTGAAATTGGGAAGAAAATCATCTATTTTTAGCAAGCAGTTCTCTTGAGTTTCTTAGAAATTTAGAGCAATGTGTCTTAAATCTGGTCCGTTTCTACTAAACACTTTCATTTTTCCCACGAGTAAGGCATTTCCTCATGGATTCCAAGGTAGAGGGGTTGACACTACTGATGTCTTACTGAATTCTCAGTACCAGTGTGTCAACCTCTCTGCCTTAGAATCCGTGAGGAAATGTGGTTGTGTCATTTGGTTGGGGTGATTGTGGGATGTTTAGAGAAGAGTCACAAGTGCATGTTCCAGTAGAAATTAAATGTCATGCGCTCCACCCATCTCCTGGGAAGAATATGCCCTGGATTTGGTCATGTCACCGTGACGTGTCCTGTTACACAATCTTGTCCTTGGTACTGTCCCACTTCCCTGGGGAGAGGGAATGTCACATTTCCTCCACCCCTCAGCCTGTGCAGGTCACCCAGGATGGGACAGACGTCAGGCCCCAGCCCTGTCCTGCCACCTCCCACTCAAAGGCTCGTGTGGGACTGGAGCACAGAGCCTCCCTGTGCAGGGTTGAGCCAGCTCCATTATTACCAAGTTCTCCACAGATTTCCTGGAGTTACCCCCTTTATGTGAGGGGGTGATCCCTGCTCAGACCCAAACACACTCAGTGTATGACCCAAGGCCCCAGTGGGCTCTAAAAAGGATCAAAGTCAACCAGGATTTTTTTCCCTTTGAGCAGAGTGGTGCCACTCCCCCCAGCACACGGAAGGGCTCCTTGCTGGGCAGATCCACTGAGAGCTTCCAGGCAGAGCAGCAGCAGCTTTACAACATCCCATCCAACCCAGAAAAAGCAGGAGCTGGCAGCCAGAGGGACTCACCAGCAGGCAATGTAAGTAAGGCTGGTTGGACACAAGAGAATAATCTGTCACTACTGGGATGCCTGGCTTGGAACAGGGGCAGGTTTCCCATCTCTTCCCCACTGTTTCTTACACAAGTGGTCCTGCATTTCCCTTTTCCAGCTTGGACTCCAGCTGTACAAACACATATAGGCAAATCTGTATCAAGTAAAAATTTAAATTCATTGGAGATGTTTGAGCAGAGTCAGTGGTGTCTGTTGGTGATTTGTTGTTTGTCAGGGTGTGCATATGAATGGGAGAAAATCAAGTGTCTACAGATTTCACTGGCTGGGGATTCTGCTGTAGGATCTAATCATCTGTGCTCCAAATATTTTACCTTTTACATGTGCAGCTTGTGCATTTTATAAAGAAAAAAATACAGGTAGCCTTGTCGTGGTACAGTTCCATTGACATCAGTGGAGCTGGACACATTTATGTGCTCTGAAAATTCAGGGGGTTTTCTCATTTCTTGTATCAAAAGATGATTTACAAACCCTCTGTGCTCTGTTGCAGTTATATGATGTCCCTCCCAAGAGAGAACTCGACGACTCAGAAAATAAATCTCAGAAAAAGTGCTGGGGCCATTACAACACTTTGCCAAACCCTCGGAAGTCAGAATGGATTTACGATATTCCAGTATCACCTGAAAATTCAGGATTCAAGCCAAACCCTCCTGGCCAGTCCCTGGAGAAGCAGGTGCTGTATGACATACCCCCAACAAGGTATAAGGCCCCAGCCACAAACGCTGAAGCCAGGGCTGTAAATCCACAATTGTACGACATTCCACCGACCCAGCGGAAATTAACACTTCCAGACATCCGCCTTTACGACGTTCCATCCTCACGGGACGTGCTGCTTTTGCCACAGACTGGCAGCTGTGAGGTGCCCCCAGGTCTCCTGGCTCCCAAGGCTGAGAGTCAGATCTCAGAAGGGAATGTTTATGATATTCCCAAAGGTTTGCCCACCACTGGGCACTCCAAGAAAGAGATGGAAAGCAACAGTGATAGCTCAGCAGACCAAGCACATGGTACTTCTCCACAGCTCTCAAGAGATGCCAGATTAGAACCAGACAGTTTGTGTGTCTCTAGTGTGGACAGCAGAAGCAGCACTCTCTCCACATCCTCCAGCTCTTCTGCTGAGTCTTCTTCTGTGTTGTCACCATCGCCAGAGCCTGTCCAAGAAATTAAACTGGACCTGGAAGCAGCCATCGAGACCCTGACCCGGCTGCAGCACAGCGTGTCCAGCTCCATTGCAAGTTTAATGATCTTTGTGAGCAGCAAGTGGAGACTGCAGGAGCACCTGGAGAAAAACCTGGAGGAGATCCACAGGGCAGTCGACCACATCAAGGTGTCCCTGGGAGAGTTCCTGGCCTTTGCCCAAGCCATAAAGGGAAATGCCTCCAACCTGACGGATAACAACCTGCAGGCCAGAATTAAGAAACAGCTCGAAATCCTCACGAACTCCTACAAAATATTGACAGAGACAAGGGAAGCTCTCAACAGCTGCAGCTGGTCCCTGGAGGCTTTGGTGCTCAGGAAGCCCCAGAACAACCCCGACGACCTGGATCGCTTCGTTATGGTGGCCCGGACAATTCCAGAGGACATCAAGAGGTTTGTATCCATCATCATCGCCAATGGGAAGCTGCTCTTCAGGAAGAACGAGAAGGAACAAGAAGCGAAGCAATCAAATGTGAACCCAGAATGCAAAATGGCCAAACAAGTCACAGGGCCAAGAAGAGTAGAGATAGAGTCACTCCAGAGAAACGCTCCTGAGAAACCCAGCCAAAGCCGGGTCCCTTTGGAGAAACAGGAAGAAAATGCCACTGAGGATTGTGATTATGTCCAGTTACAGGTCAGTAAAACTGGGATTTATTCTTTATATTCTTCACCATTTGCAGATATTAAGCTGTTAATTATCAGCACTATTTTATCTTTGCACCAGGGCCAGATTCAGTTTGCACTACTTCCCATTTTCCAGAGTTTACGTGGATTCAGGATTTTAAGTGCTGGATGGCACATGTAGAATGAGCAGTAATTTTAATCAATAGAGAGAACTGGAATTTGAGAATTCACCCACTGAGGAAACATTTCTACCATCTTGCCAGTTTCAATTCATTTAGGAAACAGGGATTGCTGGGAGTTTGCAATTCCTTTCTTCCCTTTTCCCTTGCAGTTCTCTTCCTGCCGGTACATTGTGTTTGGCTCTGACATGACAGGAGATGTTCCTTCCTAACTTGAGGTGTAGTGAAAATCCAGTTTTCAGAGAAAATTTTGCTGTAAATAATTAAACTCTTACTGAGGATTATCAAATTTATTTGTTAGAATAATTCTGGATGACTGTTAGAATCTCCGTAGAATTAGTAAAATATCTACTAAGAATATCTCTCTTGGTTTCCCAAAGAAATGCTGCCTTGCCCTTAAAATTTAGGGAATGTTGAAATGTTTTGTTGATTTCAGTCTTAGATCTTGCAGGATCAGGCACTACATTTTTAGGAGGAAAAAAACTACAGTTGTGTCATGAATTTATAATAAATTCACCATTGCTGTCTGTAACATGAAGGCTGCAGAGCAAGTGGTTGTTTCCCCAAGAAACAAGAGAAAAACACATTTATATTTAAATACTTTATGTAAGTCATTTCAACTCTGCTTTCATTTTAATTTGTAACAGGCACAGAAAGTCATTTCAGGTAAAGAAGTAGCAAAGAAGAGTACAGAGTCAAAACCAAAGGTATTTCTGATTTTGAAAACTGTTATTTATGAGGGCTTTTAGTCCTTGATTCCTGTGCTTGCTAAAACTCAGAGTAATTTGCATTCAGACAAACATTTCTATACATACAGACCTATTTGCTTACCAGACACCATTTCCCAGAACTCATTCTTAGAATTACTGCTGAAAACCTGTGAAAAACACTTATTTTCCTCAAACAAACAACTCCAGTTTAAAGCCATACTATTTATTTTCTTTCTTTTCAGCATGATTTGGGATAAGGCTGCGAGAATGAGTATTTCAAAATATCTTGTCCTGCACTGGTACAAAATTGTCTCCTGTTTCATGCATTTTAATCATTCATAACCCTGATTAAGTCCATCAAAGATCAATGTTTCGTGCTGTTTGAAAGCTTCAAGCCCAGACTGTGTAAAGGATTGGTGTTTGGCTGCAGCACTTTGTGTGCTATCCATTATTAAAATTATATTTAGGGGAAAAAAGGCAATTTGCAGAAGTTCCAATACTTTGTGGAAAGACAAATTACTGTAAAGGCTCCTGGGCTGGGGCAATGTGGAGACCATGAACTGAGAATTTAGGGTAGAGCAACCACAGAAACAACCAGTGTGTGACACCAGCCTGAATCTATTTTATTTTTTTTTTAACCCTTTCCCCAGGTTTTGCCATGTGCCAAAAAGACTGTAAATCCCAGCAGACAGGACCCTGCCAGGAAAATCCCCCTCCCAGAGCACTGCAGGCTGTGCTTTGCTGCCCTGCACAAGGCCATCGGGGTGTTCACCAGCAGCCTCAACAACAACCAGCCTCCCGAAATCTTCATCTCCCACAGCAAGCTCATCATCATGGTGGGACAAAAGCTGGTGGATTCCCTGTGCCAGGAAACCCAGGACAGGGACGCTCGGAGCGACGTCCTCCACAGCAGCAGCCGCTTCTGCAGCCTCCTCAAGAACCTGGCCCTGGCCACCAAAAACGCGGCCATAAAATATCCCAACGCTGAGGCCACCAGGGAGCTGCAGGATCAAACGGAGGAGCTGGCCAAGTACACCCAGCAGTTCAGGGCGATGATGGAATGAGGGGCACGGTGCTGTATTCACACACTCTCCATTGTTGTTGCTCCTTCTGCCAGCAAAACCAGCTCGGTGACACCACTTTGCAGTCACCTCTCAGGATTCCTGCCAGGAATTCCCTGGCTGCTGGTGCACTTTTAGCAGGTGAAGATGCCCACGACAGCAGATGCAGAAGAATTCAATCTGTACTTTCTTCTCCACTGCTCAGATCCTGCCTGGAAATGTCATCGTCACAGTGGCCGGGCAGGAATGTTTGCTGTGTATTGGAGCAAAAGTAGTTTATTATCAGACTGATTTCTTATTTTTTATTCTCTATATATGTCAGATAAATGTATTTTCCTTTTTTATTTTTTTTCTATTCATGTAAAGTCTGTGTTTAAATTTAGCTGCACAATGTTCTGTAATTTATGATATCCTGTCATCAGTTGTTTCCTGAGGGCCTTATTCAAAATTTGTCATTACAGGATTGGGGTTTTTTAAAACAGCTCAAAGCGAATTTTGGGGTTTAACATCCAAATACAACAGGGTACGAAATCACGCAGGTACGAAGCCAAGGTGTCAATGGGAGATGCTCCAGGCTGGCACCTGAGCACAGAGGAAAAAACTTTGGGAGGAGTCCTGGCTCCTGATAAATCTACAGGGAGCACCTCAGTCATCCTCTGTCACATCCTGGAGCTGTCGGAGCATTTCTCCAGCTGGGACAGAATTTATTTCAGTCACTAACCGTGCAGAGAGAGGCTTTGGACAAGCTCTCCCTACAGCTGGAAAAGTGGCGTTATTCCCTGCTGGAATTCCCGCAAATCACACCCAGAGCTGGGGCGGCTCCCAGGGCTCCATCCCAGCCCTCAGTGGCTCGGGCCGTGCAGATTTTTAACTTTATCCCCCAATTTTCTGGCTGTGAAACACGGCCACAAAGAGGCTGCGGCCCCGCGTGGCTACACCCGTGCTAACTGTAGTTCTCGTCATTAATTTATTTAACAGTTTGTATCTGAATTATCGATGCCTGGCGTTTCCTGGTGATGTTTCCCTGGTGTGAGCAGCCACGGGGAAACCCGCTCCGCCTCAGCATCCTCCCGCCTGGAGCTTTCCTTGGCACTCCCGTGTTTCTGGCGTGATTTATCGCCGACATGAGTCGCTGTCATCGCCGACACGAGACACTATCGCTGTTTGTAGTGACCGTGTCCCACCCGGGCTTCGCGGATTAAACTCGCTGCTGGTACCTCCCGTGTCCGTGACATTGCTGAGGGCGGGGCGCGCCTCCGCAGCGCCTCCGCCAGCCCGAGCCGACTCGGGAGCGCCTCGTTTGGCCGTAAACCCTCCCAAAATGGGTGTCCTGGGGGTTTCCTCATAAAAAACAAGGGATAAACCTGCGGGAAAGGGGCGGGAAGGGCGCTGGGAAGCCCCCTGCGCTCAGTTGGTACGTTCCTCGCACCCCCGACCCCGGCGCGATGGACTCGCCCGCCCCGCCCCACCCGAGCGCCGGTAGCCGCGCCCCCAGCCGCTCGTTGCTAAGCAACACTGTGTCGTCATTGGGGTGCGCCGGAAGTGATCCGCCGTACCCGGAAGTGCGCGGGGGA
>VZRJ01003583.1:327750-356025 GCA_013397565.1 Ptilonorhynchus violaceus
TATGAAGCTCAACAAGGCCAAGGGCCGCGTCCTGTTCTGGGTTCACAACAGCCCCTGGAGCGCTACGGGCTGGGGAAGGAGGGGCTGGAAACCTGGGAACAGACCCGAGGGTGCCGGAGACAGCGGCTGGACATGAGCCCAGGGGGAAGGAGGCCACTGGCACCTGAGCTGTGCCAGCCGTGCTGTGGCCACGGGCCCAGGGCAGTGACTGCCCCTGTGCTGGCACAGCTGAGGGACCTCGAGGGCTGTGTCCAGTTCTGGACCGCTCGCTGTCGACATTGAGGGGTTGGAGCGTGTCCAGGGAAGGGAACGGAGCTGAGGAAGGGGTTGGAGCACCAGGAGCGACTGAGGGAGTTGGGAAAGGGGCTCAGCCTGGCGAAAAGGAGGTTCGGGGGGACGTTCTGGCTCTGTACAACTCCTGACAGGAGGGGGCAGCCAGGGGGGGGCGGGCTCTGCTCCCAGGGAACAGGGACAGGAGGAGAGGGAACGGCCTCAAGCTGTGCCAGGGGAGGGTCAGGTTGGACATCAGGAGGAATTTCTCCATGGAAAGGGTGGTCAGGCACTGGAAGGGGCTGCCCAGGAAGGTGGTGGAGAAATGGGCTCAGTAGGTAGAGGCAGATCCTCAAAACTGATCATGAACTTCACTAGAAACTTTTAAGTTATTTTATGAATTAACTTTGAGCGCAGAAAGCGGTTTTGGTAAGAAACCTGGGGATTGGATGAATGCTTCTAGTATTACCTGATTATAGGCTTAAATAATTTGCAAATATTTTAAAATAATGAGTGGTTTTTTTCTCCTCCAGGTTGACAAAGTTGCTGAATTGGTGGCCAGGTGGTTCTACTGTGCCCTGAGCCAGGAGAAGCTGCGTCGGCCCATCGTGGCCTGTGAGCTGGGCAGGTGGGAATGTCTCCAGTTCTGGAGTCAAAATAAATTATAAATACATTTATAAATAAAAATGTTGCATATAATATAGTTACTGTAATTTTTATGTTACAGGTTGTATAACAAAGATGCCATCCTTGAATTTTTGTTGGACAAATCACCTGATAAAACTCCCATGGAATCTGCATCCCATATCAAGAGCATTAAGGTAAACAGGTTGTGTCTGATATGAGAAATTAAAATGAAATGTTAAAATCATGAGTGAAAGTTCAGTCATGCTGCAAAACCTCCATTTGCTTGTGCTCTCACTATGAATTGTGGTGTTTTAAACAGCAAAACACAATGGAAAGTTTATAAAGGAGTGTTACCATGGCTCAAAGTCATTGTGTTTTTATTTTTCAGAATGTCACAGAACTGAACCTGGTGGATAACCCAGCCTGGAGTGGGGACAAGGAGAGCATCAAAGGGGACAAATATGATGACCTGCAGTCTGCACGCTTTATATGCCCCGTGGTGGGGCTGGAGATGAATGGCAGGCACAGGTCAGTGTTTCAGTGCCTGCATTGGGGGTTTAAAAGTGGGCTCTGTGCTAAGCTGAACACAGGGCAGGGAAAAAATGAATGGGTAATGGTGCAAATCATGTGCTTACCCAGGCCTTTGTGAGAATATTTGTCTTTCTTCCTGGAGGGAGTTCAAGGAACTTCTGGGTGTCCTTTCTTGTAATACTCAAGAGGAAAGATAAAAGTTAGCCCTTTCCTGAATTAATTTAGATGTATAATGAAAGAGTAGAAGGCAGTGTTTGCAGAGAAAAAAAATTTCTCAGCCTTTTCTCATAGGAGAGCTGCTCCATTCTACCTTTCCCTGTGTTAGGATCAGAATGGAGATGGATTGTGTGTGTCCTAATCTTTTAATATATTTGGGTTTTACTGCTCTAGGGCAGGGCATTTCCTCACATCCTGGTTTGGGAATCAGCACCTTCTTTGTCAGCTGAGGGATGAGCAGAGGATGAATTCACAGCTTTATGGTTGCAAAGAATTTCTTCCTTCAGAGAGTGATTAGCCAGGAGATACTCGAGATAAAAAACAAAATACATGTTGTGGTTTAATGTACCCAGTATTTCTCATTCAATTTTTACAGTATGCAAATTAATAATAAATTAATTACCTACTTAAAGGTGCTAATAGTTTAATTAGGGGCAAGAACTTGTAAATAAAGTGAGCTGTGACCTGCTAGCCCAGTCAGCCCTCTCTTAGTTTTCTTAAAATGATTGTGTGTTTTGTCTTTGAAGGTTTTGCTTCCTGAGGAACTGTGGCTGTGTGTTCTCTGAACGTGCTCTCAAGGAAATTAAATCAGAAGTTTGTCACAAGGTGAGTTTTTCCAGCTTTAGAAGCAGTGGGGTCACATGTGTGTTCATACAACTGCATCCACATCCACTGCTGTAATGGGGGTGGTTTTAATCTGAATATGCAGATGGAAATGCAATTTGTGAAAGTTCTGTTCTGTGGTGGCCTGAAGTAATCATATATGACCTTTTTGAATTAAAAAATGCTTCTAAATAATTGTAAGAATGAGTATTTGTGCTCTCAGAGTTTGATTTTGCAATAACTACTTTAGAATTTTAATTTTTTTTCAAATATTTGGTTATAATTTAAGTTTTTCAAAGGATTTTGTTTGATTGGTTGTTTTTTCTTCCTGAATACACATGGCTTGTGTTTTATCAGTGTCTGCTCTGTGTGTTTAAACTGGTGGTACTTTCAGGTTATGTTTTGATTCTTGTATTTTTGAAGGGCATTGAGTGTTGCTTTTTTTATTTTTGGGTGGGGGCAACTCTTGGTAGAATTTTCAGGAGCTCCATGAATTATTGTGGAAAATACTGACTGCACTTCATTTCCCATTGCTGGTTGATGTTATTGCACAGTTTTCTTTGTAGATAAGGACAATGATAAAAGTTGCAAATAGCCTTTTTTCCTATCACTACTTTCATTTTCAGCAAGATTTGTGAGAGTTGCCACATTTAGGCAGTTATTTCTCTGGGAACACCCTGATACTGGATAAAACATGGAGTATATTTATATTAAACAAGACCTGTGAAGGAAAAGCTGCCTTGGTAAATTATTGGGTATTGTAAGGTTCAGCCTCGTGTTGCTGCTTTCAATGCCCATTTTATTCTGTAGGATATTTGTTCAGTCCTAATGGCTTTGTTTCCTCTTGGCAGATACTAATTTATTTTTAATGAGGTGTTTTGTTTGCATCTAAATTTTTGTTGAAAGATGAGTGTAACCAGAGCATTAGATGCTGGAATGAGATGTTTTGTCCATGGTTTGGCCAGTCTGATAATCTTATAAAAGCTAAATGAATCCCACATGTTTTCTGGGGTTTTCAGCAATGGGTGTTTAGTATAGGCTCATATTTGCATGCAGCTGGTTTCACACACATGGGAATTCTTCACAATATTCAGAAGGATTCTTCTAGAAATATTATTAAATAATAAATTAAATATTTACTCTGTCATATTCTCTTTATTGGATTTTGATGCACAAAGACAATGGTAACCAGCCAGTGTTTTAGCCCATGGATCAAGGTCAAAAAGAGTGGTTTGGTAGAATTTTTGGTATATACTGATAAAGTTCTCATTCAGCATCAAGGAGGGACTAGAACTCTTCTAAATGGGATCAGAGGGAAGTGGTTGCTGGGCTTTTTGGTATCTTAACAGTTTGTTTATATGCAAAGCACTAATTAGAAGCATTCCCCCAGCACAGTCTGTCTTTATGCAGCAATGGGACATACAGAAAAATTAATTGGAACTAATGAAGAAAAAATGAAGTATAGTGCATTGTATATGCTGAGATTAGAAACTTTTATTAATGAACACAATCCTCTTCTGATAGATGATCTCTAATGCAAAAAAATTCAAAGTACAGAATGTTTGAATGTTGTGGGCTGTCTCATACGTTTCTGCTGGTGCTAACTATTGTATTTTAAGAATTACAATGGGTTTGAACCAAAATCCAGCCTGTGTGAGTCACAGCATTTTTTTTTTTCCTGGCCTTGCCACCTTCTGTGTTCAGTCTGTGCTCATCCCACCTGTGTGTGCTGTGTGACTGTGGAGCAGAACATGAGGAGAGTAGTTTAAAAAGGATAATCCTGCCTTGCCTTGGGATTCTGTGCATTCCATCTCTCACCCAGCAGAATGTGTGTTTTCACTTCATCCCAGAGGTTTGTAGTGGGTGTAAAACTGGAGCAATGTCAGTCCTGGAGCTCTGTGGCCATTCCCATCCCCACTGGTATGGAATTGAGGAGAGCTCTTTCAAAACAAGCTCTTCCTGGCTGTTCCCTTTGCCTGTGAGCCCCAGAGCAGCCTCCCCACTCTGCTCCCTCGTAAACAGCAACGGTTTCCCAAAGGGCTTTGGAACCAGGTGCTGTCATGATGCAGTGGAAACATTCCCCAGGGAATACAGATATCCAGCAGACAGCTCACACTGCTCAGTCTGGTGCTCAGTTTTCCTGTACAAGAAACAAGAGAAATCCATTTGCCCAGTGATGTGCAGGTTTAGGAAAAAACAGGATGCATGTGCAGGTTTTGTCTAATTCAAGGAAATGGGAAACACCAAGATGAAGGATTGAACATTCCTCGGTTTCTCTCAGCAGCACTTGGCATAGTACTGGATTTGAAAGGGTTTATGGAGTCCAGGTACAAGGAGGATGAACTAGTCTTTCAGAGTTCTCTTTCAAAACAAACATTTTGCCTCAATAGAAGCTTTACATGAAGAGCTGACAATATAAAATACATGTATTTATCTGCTTTTACTGGAATTGTTAAAAAGTCTAGGGAAAGGCGCAGGAATGGGAGAGAAAACTCTCATGGGTGGGGGCCCATTAGTGAGGCAACTGTAATTAATGTGTGAGGCCTTTTTCTAAAAGTGACTTACCTTGGAATTAAGCTGTTCTTCCTTGCTTCACATCTTAAGGATTCACCTTAAAAAAAAACACTTTCAAATGTGAAAACTCCTAAGGCAGAGGACCAGTGAGACACTGGAGCACTGTTGAGAGAGAGATTGTCTCTCGTTGCCTGCAGGGTAAATGCTTTGAACTCTTGCCAAAATAGAAAACTTCTTGGCCAAAGGTTTTTTGAAAGAGCAATGAGAATTTTTCTGTGGTGGTTTAAGTTGGAGAGCAGGCTTGGTAGATGAAGTGCTTGGGATGAATTTTGCAGCTTCTGTTTAGACTGAAAAGAGCTGGAAAAGAGCTTTTGTCTGAAACAGAGCAACTTAGGAGTGCAAATACATCTTGTAATACCTTTTTACACAGGAGTGCATTTTGTTTGAGCCATGTTTTTGAGCTTTTGAACAGTACAAAGGGAAAATTTAAACTCTCAACACTGTCACATGCTAAAATGTGACTTAGTCACATTTCAGTCAACAGGAAGAGAAATAATTTTGCTTCTGGATGTGGATGCTGTAGCAGCACCTCTGAAGATCAGGATTTCTGCTGCCTCCTGCTTCCTGTTCTTCAGGAAGAATTGTATTTGATGGAATCTGTCTGTTTAAAATTTGCATTTTTGAGCAAGGAGTTTAATTCTCCAACAGACTAAAATTAAAAGAACAAGCAAGTCTCTACTCCCTCTTTTTGTATTTGATGGGATGATGAACATTTTAAGTTTGTGATGATCTGTGTTGGTCTGTGGATTTTGGTGGTGTCCAGATGTTTTGGAACTTCTGTTCCAATTGGCTTCCTGGTTTTTGCAGTTTTTGGAAACTACCTGCTAAGTTGGAAGTCTGCTTTGACATCATTTGACAAAAATGATGCTTTATGCATGATCAGTTTGGAAGTTGACTCTCTAGGAAGTTGCTGTTGGTGTAAAAGTATGCTAGAGGTGGTTTGGAGACAGGATGGAGGTTATGGAATTGGTGGTGGAAGTCCTTCTGGGAGTCACTTTGAAAGTTAAGGACAAGATTACTTTTACAAATGTACTTTCTTGTATCACTTCAAAGTTTATTTTGGATTTGTTTTCAGAGTCAGCTAAACACACACTTGAAATAGTGCCCTAACTATTCAACTCTGTGCCATAGCAAACACTTCATCCCATGTTTAACTTAGATATGAAGCTTTTTGGAACAGAATTTATGCACGTGGCTGTCAGATCCAGAGTTGTGTGTGCACCAGTGGTTCCTGGAACGGGGTCACTTTGGCACCATCTGCTCTTAGGTCACCAAAATTAGCAAACATTGGTTGCTGAGGTCTAAAAGTTGTAATTGATCTACTCGTAACAGGGTAACACATACAGAATCCGTGTGTGTTTCAAGAATATAATGTGGTCATGGTAATCAGAATAATGAGTTGGATATTGTTTCTTATTACTTGAGAATGGTTTAATTATGATTTTCCAAAAATTTTGCTTAAAATATGAAATCCTTTAAGGAAAGAGGGTCATGCTGCAAAGATTTTCCTGGATTGATAAGGGTAAAGTCATGCCAAAATTATATTTTAAGAGGCATTTTTTTTGCAGGGTTTTTTCACTCGTTTGGCCGGCTCCATTTCTGCAAAAGGAGCCCATGTCATATAGTGCCTGGCTATTGAATTTTTAATTTTAATTCAATTCAGAAGTGATACACAACAATTACTCTGTGTGGGGGTGCCAAGGGTGGAAGCTGGAGCCTGGATTTGGTGCAGTGATGGTAATGAGGAACGTTCCATTTGTTTTAAAAGACAACATGGAGTGGATAAATGCTGGCAGTGCCCTACAGTGGACTGGAGAGAAATTAATTATGAATATTTCTATGATTAATACATGCCAGAGACCCATTAGCTGCAGTAATGCTTTTGAGAAAGACTCTCAACAAGCTCAGCGTGAACATGTGCTTGGCTTTTATTTTCCTTTTCTTTTTTAGCTTTATTTCCCTCCATAAAAGAGTATCTCCAGCAATATTTAGCCACAAGATAAATCCTGGATTATCCATGAAACCGAGCACACGCCTTTGGGTTGAGTCTGTAAATAAATAGGGACCAGATGGCCTTTCTTTAGGTTAAAGTTCACTTGCAAGAAGTGATGTTTCTGAGAAACTTGTGTGGGAAAATGAGAAGTGCAGTTCCAGGAACCTGGGAATAAGTTTGTAATAAAAATCTTTCATGTCCTCTTGTCGGGTCATTTTGGGGTTTCTTGGGAATGCGCTCAATCTGTAGCCAGTTTTCTTGTAAAAACTGAGGGATGTTTTGGGTTCCTATTGAAGCTGACATCAAAATTGCTCCTAGACTTTTATTTATAATTTGTAGTTTTTAATCAAGTGAGTTGTCCTGGTCCCTGCCAGGTGTTACCTGCACTTGCTGCAGGCTCTCTGCTTCCCTCAGTCACACTCAGTCACCTGAGATTTTTCAGTCAGATAAGTGTACTCAGGTACACTGGGATTGAAAAATGATTGGAAAATGACCTTTTGCTCACTTTTCCTGTGGTCCCTGGCCTCAAATTTTCCACGTCTCCTTGCCCTAAACTCCTGCAGAGACTCAGAACAGGGACTTAGAGATAAGCATGTGTTGCAGGATCCCTCTGGCTGTTATTAGGAGCAGAGCCTGGGAAGGGCAGGAGTGACGTTGCCATGCTACACAATGAAATTAGGGATGCAGATGGCCACGGGGAAAAAAAACCAACAAACCCAAACCCCACAGTGACATGGACTGTGTCAGAAACTGGTTGTCACTTCACGTACAAGCATTGAAATTTTAGCAGGAACTTCATTATTGAAAACATTCGTAAGACATTCAGTAGCCATGACTTTAACTCATTATTTCTCCATATTTTATCTTTGTTCAGTCATTACTTCCATTTTATTATCTTCGTGCTAGTTAGTCATGCTTTGGCTGCAGACATGAGGAATATTGACTTTTCCAGCTAAATAAGTCACTTAATGGATTATGAACTTCCCCCTTATCTTCAGTATAGATTTAGACATGTAATTTGCTTTGAGAATTAACCCGTTAGCAGTTGTCACTGGAATAAATAAAACCCGTTTATTTCTCCTGGAGTACAGGATCGTGCTTTACCCTTAACTCACAGAGCAAAGCCTACGGCTACAACCGTTCCCGTTTCCTGGCAGGATTCTGATCCCTCGTTCAGGTGTTGGTTAAGCTCCCACATCCAGCTTCATGTTGAAGTAGCTGTGCTCCTGCAGGCGCCAGTGATCCTCGATGGGCACCTGTGCCTGGCGCAGCACCCTGAGCCGCAGCCGCCGCTCCAGGCACTCCGTCACCAGCGGGTACCTTCCAGGCTCGAATTTGTTGGCAAACAGATGAGGGGACTCAATAATCCACTGCAGATCCCCCAGGCCGTAGATGCAGATGTCTCTGACGTAATGACCTGCAGAGACAAATTGGAGGGATCTGGCAGCAGCAGGAAGATGAACCGAAGTGGTTTTTTAAAATGAGTTTCATCTTTTGATTTCTGATAGAGCATCGTGGAAATGGGGCTGGAGGATGCTGCTGCAGTATTACAAAGACAAGGTTTTGGGTTTATGTTTTACACAGAGAGATTCTTGTTACCTCCAGCTGCTTCCCTGACGTGTTGCTCTGCTTAATATTACCTTGTAGTTGGGCATCAGATGTTGTGATCTCCTGTTGAGATTACTGTTCAGTCACACAGTGCTTCTCTGTGCTCAGCTTGCACAGTTACAGATTTTAGTTATTTCTGCATGCTTTAAATATGGTCAGCACTATTCTTTTTTATTACTGCTCAAATGGAAGGGATTTAACCCAATGTTAATGAAAGTAGCTGACAAACATCCTCTGGAAACTGATCAGTCGAGTTACTGCACTGGTAATTGGGGGCTGAAAGAAGGGTTGTCAGTGTATGGATACTGTGATGATCTCAAAATACATAAAATATAAAATATCAATAACATTATCTAAAATATGTAACTAATATATTTATTAATGTTATAGGTATCAAAATCTATTTAACTGGATACAGTGCAGTCATTTAGTAATGTGCCTTATTTTGATACTTCCCAAGTAACACATATATTACCCATTTAATAACCAGTTTAAATAACGTGTAATCACCAGTTAATGCTCATCAGTGAATCAAACTTGAGCCCATGATCAAAATTCACGTTACCTTTGCAGCCTTTGTGTGAGGATCCTTCTTGATCTTTCCATTTAATGGCTTTCAGATCTCCTTTCCAGCCTGCATTGGGTGTAGCCCCTGGAGCATCTTTAAAAACACAAAGGCTCTGATAAGATTCTTTTCTGCTTATTACAGGGAAAACTTCTGCTGCTGAGAACTTTTTAACTGTAGTCATGTTAAGTATTTATGTGCAGATATTTCCATCATAAGAACAGACATCATTCTCAGTATTACTGCTTTTTTTATTCCTTGAGAGCATGACTTTTCATGCAGCAAACCCCTTCGTTTTAACCAATATTTTTCTAGCCTTGTAGCTCATGGGTTCCACCTTAAGTAGCACTTTCCTGGAGTCGAGCTTTGTTTCTCAGCCTCCAGATGTGACTTTTTGAAAGGGCAGCACCAAGGCTGAAGAAATGACCTTATTTCTGCATTTCAGTGCTGTTGAGCTCCGAATTGGAGCTCAGAAGCTCTCCCTGCCCAGGGGCCTTGCCCTGCTGGGGTTATTTATGGCAGAAGGCACAAACTCTTACCAGGTAAACGATTGAGGGTGACCCAGTAGTGCTCATCGGGGCTGTAGGTGTCCCTCGACCATTCCAGCAGAGCTTTTGCACGGGCATCACTCAGTGTGAACTCCACAAAGTCCTTAGTGAGGATGTAATAGGCACTGCCAAAATAGATGGTCAGGTTATGTGGAGGTTTAGCCTTCCTGATCTTTGCTGGATACACGTATGGCACTCCAGAATGGATATATTCCCTGTAGCTGACCTGTGTCCTGTGTTTCACGTGGAGTGGTTGGACTATCCCAGGAGTGATGTTTTTACCATTCCACTTACTTTTCATATATTGTATGATTTCTTTGTTTGTTTTAAGGGGGTAATCTTGACCACAGAGATTAATAACATAATTCCACTGAACTTTGGAATTCACTAGGTCTCTCATGCAATTAATATCAGCTTGCAATCTTGAAAATCCTGCATAAACAACGTGCTCTCTTTTTGAGGAAATAAAAATATTTTCAAAGCAATTAACGATGTTCTGTACAGCAGTTTTATAATCTCGGGGTGACTTCTCATCAATATGTACGCAGTAAATATTCTGAGGCATATAAATAGCTCTTAGCAGCTTCACAAACATTTCCAGCTCCTTGTGAATTGTAATAATGTACGCCAAGGAGAAATTGCCTTCTTCATCTGACAGTGGCCTGGTGATAAAATGCAGAGTCTTCAGAACCGTGGAGCAGCTGCAGGAAGTCTGGATGCAGCTGATTGGTTTGGGCTGGTAGGACTTCTGACAGAAGTTTCCAATTTTAAAGGCAGCAGGTTTGCCCATGAAAAGAGCTGAGCAAAGTTCATCCGGGTAAAAACCACACTCTGCTCTTTTGACGTGAAATTTTTTATTTGGCTCTTCATAAAGTGGAACCTTCAGGTAGATGAAGGTGTAGATGAACATACAGACAGCAATACACGCTAAAAATCTTGATTTCTTTGCATGAAGTGGGTTCATCTTTTATTTTCCAGATACTGTCTTCTCATCATAGCCCAGTTAAACGTTCAGATTATCTGAAAGAAAAAGTGACATAGAGGGAGAAGACCTTTTTTTTTTTCTTTTTTTTTAAATGTTAGTGCTGCATTTATAAATGTTGGCATTACTACCAGGAGGAACTGTGTGTGCCCATGCTGAGTGTACTCAGCCACTGGCAGTGGAACTTGCAGAGCCATGAAGGAGGAATTTTGGCTTTCCAGGACAAAATTACCTCAAAATGATACAAAAGAACCCCAAGTGGCTTTGTGTTCTTTATTGCTTGCCCGCAGGGGGCTCAGCCCATCAGGTGGGAGTTTCCTTTGCTTTGAGGTCATGGATGATCCAGTGCCCCTGGAAAGATGTGAGCACTGAGCTCTGAGGAGCAGCTGCTGCTCAGATTTCCTCAAGGCCTGGGAAACCTGAAGTTCCGCCAGAGGATCAGAATTCAGTAAATTAAATCACCAGAAAATTTATTAAATAAACAGAAGGAAGAGACTAAAATGTAATCCACAAAATACACTGGGTTTTATCCTTATAAAGTCAGCAAATGTTTCTGACTCTGAGATTTTTTTTTCCTCTGACTTCTTTGTATTTGTGCTTTGGAAAACTGAACATGGGGACAGCACTCATTTCTTATTTTTAGCATATGTGCATACCCTGAGATAAGGACACTACTGCCAGTATTGGCATCCAGAGGGAACTCATTTACAGCAGTATTGGCACAGCACATTTGCCATTGTGTTTTTTTCCTTACCTTTACCTTGTTGAAGAGTCAGAAGAATGAGAGTGCAGCAGTCCTGAATCCCACAGGAATTACATGAAGTCTTTATCCTTGGAGCATTTGGTATCGAAATTCCTAAAGAAAATACCAGGGAGAAGGGTCCATCAATTGCCATTAGGCTTAACAGTTAAATTTTGAAAGATTTTATTTTTATTTTAAAGGTAAATAATTTTCTCTTCTATTATTCAATGATTTTTTTAAACAAAATTTGCATTTCAGCTTGAGATATTTTACACTTTTCAGCTGTTAAAATCATGAAGTATTGGCTTTACATAGGAACAGAGAAAAAATAGATTTTTTATGAAGGTATTTTCATTATAGGAATGCTGTTGGGGTTAGAAGGCTCAAGGTTTTCATTAGAAAGAAGTAGAAAAAAAAATACTTTTTTAAAAATGAAAACTCAGTATATATCTCTCTTAAAAGCTTGAAAACAAAGAGGGCACTGTAGTTAAAGTAGCAATGAGACATAAAATTTTAAAAGCATTGAGAAAACAAATTGCACCACGGGAATGGATACTCTCTATTACCACATTTTTAAGATCTTATTCGGCTGCTGGGAAAGAATGTCATTTATCTTTTGGTCCTTACTGGTACGCACTGGATTTCATGCTGGAAGAGTGCCTCTTTTCCACTGAGCATTCCAGAAACTGGAGTTGTGTTAGGTGGAGGACTCATCCATTTTCCTGGGATGTTCCGTCAGCAGCTCTTCCGTCTGCGTCGGAGGCAGAGCCCGAAGAAAAACATGAGGAAATCAGGTCCCAGGAGAATATTTTTTGCCTTGGAGCTCCTCAGGGATCCATTTACTGGGTAAACAACCTTGCTGGGAGCGTTCCATCCATTTGAGCAAAAAGCTTCAGCAAATCAAATCCGTGTCAACCTTCCGATGCTGTGCGGGGAGCAGGAGAGCGGGAATGCCACGGAAAGGTGAAAACCAGGATTTCTGCAGTAAAAATGAAACACATCTCTGCTGTATCCTGTGCCAGAGCCCAAAGGAGATTTCCAGGAGGATCATTACGTACCATGGGGCTGAAATGGGGGAAACACTGATTTCTGTGGAGCTGGACTCGGACAAGCTCTGTATTCTGAGGGAATAATTGCAGGAGGAGCTTTGAGATTCCTCTGAATTAGTGAATGTCACGAGATCTCTGGTGTGTCACAGGGAAGGTTCATTCTGAACAGGAGAAGACATTGGGCAGCTGTAGAAATATTTGGGAATTTATACCTGATTACATATAAAAAGCTTTAACACCAAAATTGTGGGTTCAGTCCCTGCAAGGGGCCCTTTACTTGAGAGTTGGACTCAATGGTCCTTGTGAGTCCCTTCCAACTCACAATATGCAATTAATCTGTCCAGAATTGAGGGTGCTTGGCAAGTTTATTCCTTAAATACATCTTTGGACAGGTTACAAAGAGTATTTCTAGGGAGCCAAGTTGTAACCTGCTTGTTTCATTCACTTGAATTTTTATTACCCTTCAAGTAATAGCTTCTGGGGATGTTTCAGGCTATTAAGTGTTTACTATGGATTTTTTCCTACTGGACTGTGTGACATCTAGAAACTGTATTTTTATGGCAGCATAAAAGTACACAAACACCCCATTATGAGGTAAGAAGCAGCAATTCCTCTCCAGTGTTAACATGTTTATGGGGAATGGCTGAAGGATGAAGCCTGGCCTGCAAGACCAGAATTTGACATCTTTCAGCCTCAGGGGATGTTATGGAATGAAAGCATTGCCTTTTTGGTAGTGTTTTAGCAGATTTGGAGCTGGAATTGCAGCTGTCAGTGCCACTGTATATGAAATTTGTTGTTCAGCAGGATCCTCTAACCCCTGTCTGCTGGCAAGGACTGTTCTCCCAGGTTTCCTCCTGCCCTTGAGGAGCAAGAGATCCTGTTGGGAATGTCCAGTGTCCGGGCATAACCCAGTCTGGGACTGTCTTGCCCTTGAGAGTTATTATGCAAGAGTGCCCTTATAGGTATTTTTTGTTAGCAGAATGTCTCTGAAACTCAGCATTTCCTATGTTAAGCATAGTTTTTCTAAATCTGGAGGGTGAAGTTGTATTAATTTTTAGAAATCCTGAGAGCAGTATGTGACATTCTTAGAAAAATGCTTGCAGGGATTTTCAAGCACCTTTGTGGCTGCTCTTACGGGTATTACTCAACAGATAATTGTTGTAAGCCTAAGATCCTCCATCTCAGTTAACAAGGTAAACTCTAGAGAAAAGGGGAATTATGATTATGCCTGGAAAAAGCCTGTGAAATGTCATCTCAGCTCACTGAGACCCCATTAGCACATACTTGGCTGTGCATTTCATAGTAACAACTCATTTTGCTTTTTGCTGTTTCTTCCTGCCATTGGATTTAGGACTGCATCACTGCACCTCTAAATCCTCTGTTTTCTCTGTACTCTTTGCGTTTGCCTAATATTGAAGTCTAGATAGTTTGCTTTGTATTGCCTGGTAATTTAGTGAGACAAATGACTTGTGAATGCTTCATCTTCTAACAGAATGCTAAAAAGGTATTAAATTCTTATTTCCAACTTTTTCTATATGTTTGTTTGAAAGGTATTTATGCAGGCATCAATGTAGATGTTTTATAAACGGGGAGGACTAATTCAATCCTTAAAAAAAAAAAAAGTTAAAATCAGCATTTTTAACTGCTTTTTCCATTGCTTTGGTTTTTATTTAAACCTGGGTCAGGATGCCTAGTCTGCTTCTGGATTTTGAGATACATTGAGTAAAAACATTTCTTCATCAAACCCAGTTATTTAAATCATTCTTATTTAAAAATACTGCATTAGAATTTACTGATACATATTGAAGACATTTATGGAGTTTTAGTGTTCATATTTGCTAGTTTTCCTGTTATTTTTTTTCTTTGTGTATTTGACCTCATAGTAATTTAAAACAAATACTATAAAAGCTCTTTAAACCCTTAAGTTACAGGGCTGTAAAAATTTAAGTTGCATAAATATTATGATTTTATAATACGAGCAATTAGTATTAATGACCCCCTCCTACTGTGCATCTGTGACAAGGCAAAGGAGAAAAAAAAATATTAACCTTCCTGCAGATCTGAGTATTTTGAAGTGAAATTGCCACTTTGCATAAATGAAAACGTTATGTTTTGGTAAGGAAAAAGCAAAAAAACGCTCCGATGCGATTGATGCAGCCTTACCTTGTCCCAAATGAGCCAGGAGACGGCAGCATAATAAAGATAAACGCAGGGTCTCATTGTCCTTCAGCAGGAGCCGGTGTCCCTCATCCCGGTCCCCTCGGCCAGAGGTTAAACATTAAACGGGAATGTTTTCATCCCGCCTTCCCCCGGCTGCCCGCAGTGTTTAGCATATTTATTCTGCAGGAATTCTCCGTGGCTTGGGCACGGCCTCTGCCTCACGGGAGCCACGGGAAACTTCTGCGGCCGAGGCAGCCTGGCGGGGGCTGCAATCAGACGCGTGGAAGCGCAGGGAACATTGCCGAGGATTGGGAATAAATTGCTTTAGCCCCGAGCCTTTAACCTGTGCCCCTGTGCTCTGCTGGCTGGGAAAAGTGGGAACTGCCTCCTCCTCTTCCTCCTCCTCCTCCTCCCCCCTGCCCTTAACCGTTCGCCTGCTGAAACTTTCCTGGTCGCGGCCGGGGAATTGGTGCCGGGCGTTCCCAGCGGCTGGAAGTTTAAAAGATAATAAATGGAAGGTCTCCTTCACCAACGGAGTGTTGGCTGTTTTCAGCCTTTTAAAGGTTCTGCGGGGTTGTAGTAAGTGGAAAGTTGAGCTTAAATGGACTGGGATTGGGAAGTTTTGGGGTTTTAAAGTAAGGCTGGGGTGTTCTGGACGTGTTGTGATAAAAATACCGCGTTGGTCAGAAATAAATAGAGGGAAAACCTTGAAGTAAATTAAGGCAAAGCTGCAGGTATGGCAGGGACAAAATTATCACTGATTTTAAGAGAAACTCTGTAAATTGAGGCTTTTTCTTGGAGTGGTTTTGAGGTAGATGCTGCAGCTCCTGATGAAGGTTCGCGTTCTGTGGGAAATTTCCACTGCCCCCGGGTTGTCCTTTCCTCTCTGACCCGTTGCATGTCTGGGTGTGTGAAAAAACATGTTCAGCAAATCTTACACTACTGAACTTCTAATGGATAAACCTCTGGAAAATTCTCTCTCTTGAAACATGTTTTAGTTTACTGTGACAAGCAACAATAATTTTTAATACACGAGCTCATGTGACTGGGAACAGTGAGATGGTCCGTGGATGTTCAATCCTATTCCTAAATACTTGCCCTGTTTAAAGAGGGACAGTCAAGTTGTGGCCATCCGTGTTCCATACTCTGGTGGGAATTGTGCATTTCCCAGTAATGGTCATGTTTAGGAGAACTGCAGGAACTCGCTCACTGTTTAAAATTTGGAAAAGAGATTTTAAGTTTCTCTTAAGACATTAATGTAACGCTGGTGTAAACATTTAGATATGAAAATGTATTTGCCTGTTGTTTATTTGTGTTAAGACTGGAGTAGTCATGCATGGAACTGCAGCTTAGATGCTATTTAAAAAAAGCACTGTCAATGTAGTTTACAGGAAGAAATAAGGTACAACTGTTGCGTTATGCAGCTGAAACATGAGAAACTGTAAACTCTAGAATTCAGGAAATCATCTTAAATTAAGAGTTCATTATTACTTTAAAAATCCTGTATTTTGTACTTTAAGAAAGATAAGAACTACCCTACTGTATTAAAATGACTTGTAATTAGGTGGTCTTTATTATTTGAAAAAGTAATTTTGCTATTTCTTTTCTTAGTTAAAGTTTAACAGATTGTGTTTATACCAAAGCTAATATAGCTTTTACAGCTCATAATACCTTTGTTGTTCTTATTATTTAAAGTTTTTGGGTTGGGTTTGTTTTTGCTTGGTAAGTTGATTTCTGTGTGTGTATGTTTGTGTTTACACTGGGATACGTAGGGTGCATAAATTTATGAGTATCAGATTTGAAGACTGATCATACCTGCTCCCCTTTAGATAATTCCCGGGTGCTTAATCATGTTAAGCTATTTACATATAAACAGTTTTGAACTGGGTTCTGTAATTGGGCTCTGAAAGGCCTTTTAGACAAAAATCATGTATCTCCTTCAGTTAAAGTCCTGCTCTTCCATTACAGATGGAATCTTCCATTTGGATCTGCCAAGTGCTCTTCCAGTGCTTCTGTCCATTGAGACCCTGTGATATCATAAAACAAATATCTGCCCTAAAAGACTTTAAGGAACAGTCTTTCTGTATTTGCAAAACTCAAATTACTTTCTGCTTTTTATCTCATTATTAAAACGTTGAGATAAAAAAATCTTCCCTTTTTTTGCAGGAGGGAATACTGAGCTTCTTACAAAATCAGAATTTAATTGCAACCAACAGAACTGACATTTGATGCAGGTGTATGATCCAACAACAAGTTGTGCTACAAGACTCAGTGAAACCTGGGAAGATGGAGATGGTTCTATCTCTAAAACTTGTTAGGAAGGGTCTGGTCTCTGTGACATAATCCAGTGTTGTCATGGCAAAAAATTATCTGTTGCAGGGAACGGAAAGAGAACACTGCCTTTATTTTCCTGTGTCTTGTAAATACTTCTCATTTTTGAACAATTCCACCTGTGTTTTCCAGATGGGAACCTGGATTTGCTTGCTCTTTCAAAAGGCAACATTTACTGAAATTCGAGTCCTACTGACAGAATATGTTTGAAAAATGGTGTGTTAGGAAACGCCCCACTAGAAATGAATTTGTGGGGCTTCTTTATAATCGAGTCAGCTGCCAGCTCCTACCTCAGTACAGAGACTGAGGTTCCTGATTTTGGAGCCTTCTCACTCACAAGTGTGAGCTCACACCAGGCTGGGGTTTCCAACACTGGGTCATTGAGCAGAATGGAAAAATATGGGCTACTCCCCTATTTCCTGTGTGTGAGTTATGATCCTGCCTGACACCCTGTGCCTCTCTCTAACCCTTGTTTCTCCTCTTTATCTCTGGCCACTTGGACCCAGGTTCATTTTTGAAACTGTGCTCAGCACTTGAGCAGACAAAGTCCTGCCCAGATGTCCTTTCATTTGTTTAATTCCTACTGCAAATACATAGGTAACCTTTCTAAACCTTTGTTTAGAAAAAGGAGAGTAATGACAGAGGCAGGATTATAAATTAATCTTACAGATTAACAAAAAGCTTCTGGATTTAACAAAATAACCAAAAAAAAAAAGCCCCCCCAAACCAACCAACCAATCAGAAAAAAAAAAAACCTCACCAAAAAAATAAAAGCAAATCGAGATCTTAGAAAAGAAAACATCATAGTCAATGTGCTGGTACATCAAATTATTGCAGATGTGCACAGGGAAACATTTGTGTCTTCAACCGTGAAACAAATGTGGAAGTACACAAAGAACATTACGGCCATTATCCAGATTAATTTATGAAAGTAGTTGGAAACTTGAGAGTGTTTGATAAATCAGATAAGGGTATGGTCTCTGTGACATAATCCAGTGAGATAGCAAGGCAAGGCTAATGAATTATTCTGCTTTTATGACCCCTTTTTATCGCCATAGTAAGATAATAATAATAATAACAATAACAACAACAAAGCTACACCTCAAAGTTTTTCTGTCTACCAGGTGAGGAGAAAAATTTCCAAGTGCCATCTGTTCTGCACATAGAGGAATAACATTGTCCCTGGTCATTGTAAAGGAACTGCTCCTATCAGTTGTTGTTTCTTGTCACACCAAGTGGAAAGACAAATTCTAGAGCAAAATGGCAACAAGGTCTTAAGCAAAAGCATTCATCGTTTGACCCATTCATAACTAAAAATCAGAAAGTACTTTCGAATTTTAGCTGTGGGGTTCAGAAAATAGGGTAGATTCTACTTAAGACTACTTTGTTTAAAGTACATTTATGCCATAAAACAAGGAGCACATGAACAGAAAAACACCGTGGGATTTTTATTTAATGAATAAAAGAAGAATTACTTCAGTGTTGTTTATAGGAGACAGAGAAATAGATACTCAAATTTGTCCTCTTTTTTTCATGAAGTGTGGTGTTCCCTTTCAAGAGGAAGATGTGATTGTCCTAAATGGTAATAAAGAAGATGTGGAAATTTTGAAGAAAAGGATGGAGGAGAGAAGACTCAAAAGTAAATTAGAAAAGGTAATATTTTTACCCGTTATTTAATATAAATTTGGAAGAATTCTTTTCTGCCATGAAATCTGCTCTTAGATTTGCTGATCTTTATGCAGCTGGAAGAATTTACTCAGGGAGCTGTGTTGTATTTCAGCAGTAGTTTTAAATGTAATGGGGTTGTGTGTGTGGAAATTTTGTCATATTTTGTGATTCTCACAGTCCTCAGCAATTTTAGCAATGCTAATTCCCACCATAGTGTTGAGACCTTTTATCTGACCAGGTAAAATAAAGTCCTTTCCTCCACACTGTGCTGTAGTGCTCCTCTGTGAGGTGGGAGTTGTTCTGTCAAACGACCCTCCTGCATATGGGAATTTTTTCAGCTCTGCTGTTTTCTCCTGAGCTGCCATTGCTTTTTGGAGGATTCCAAAGCAAGCAAACCCTTTAGTGCTGACTCAGGCCAGAGTGCTCAGACTTGGTTGACTCTCAGGACCGTGAATCATTGTCTGACTCTTTCAGCATCTGAGACTTGAGATGGAGGTTTCATCCTTTGATTTTGTCTGCTGGAGCATTACATGGCATGCAAATATTCTCCTAGTTTGTTTTAAAACAAATACTTGTTTACTGGCCAGGGAGCATATGATTCCTTCTGATCACAGGGTCTTTATTCATCTGTGCCAATACAGCGTCACTGGGCCCGGGCAGTACATCAAAAGGATGGTTATCCATAAAAATCCTGCTGTTCTGTTTCCTGTTTCTCATCGTCTCTGCATGCCGTGTCCTATAGCTTCTGGCATAAGAGTGATCATCTCATGGTGTCTATTCAGATGGTTTTCCTTTTTTTTTCCCTCAGAACTTTGTAATGAAAAGTTTGGGAAAAAATAAATTTATGAATTGGTGATGGACTGTTGCAGATCTCAGCAGATAAGTGGCTCAGGCCCAAAAGTAGTGGTTGGTTGCACTTGGTTTTCTTTAGGAAGATGGCCCTAACAAAGCACCTCTAGCTTTGGGTCAAATAATTGGGAATAGTCTCAAAGCTGCTCCTGTCCCCAGCTGCTGCACAGCAAAGAAGTACCTAAGTGTGACTTTTAGGGTGACAGCACAGGCTCTCGTGGTGGCAGCCAAGGGGACACCATGCCTTGGTCTCGGGGCTCTGTGTGCCTTGGGGGAAAATGCAAACGGTGTTTGTTTGGTTAGTGGAGATTTACATGGCAGGATTTGCAAAGCTCTCAGCAGCCTCTTCCATTTCAGCCTCAAGTGGTGACCTTGGTGGCCCAGCTGGTCCCTGCAGCTGGAACTGACCTGTGCTGCCACTGGCACCATCTGGGAGCCCCAGTGCCAGTGCCAGGGCACAGTTCCCAGTTTGCTGGACCTGCTGTGTTTGGAGCAGGAAGCACAAACTGCTTTTCTTTATCCCCATGAGACAAAACATCAGGCAGATGCAGCTGGCATTAATATAAAACATTATTGAAGCTCAACTGTGTCACATGTGCCCATAGTGAAATGTATTTATAACCTATATTATGCATAGTGGATATGTGTATCCATAGAGTTACAAACATCTGAGAGATAACTTTTTGAAAATCCACCCATAACCAAGAGGTGGAAATACCTTGCACAGACGTTTTTTGGGTACCTGGATGGGACTTGGAGCAACCTGGTGGAGTGGAAGGTGTCCCTGCCCGTGGCAGGGGGGTGGAATGAGATGGGTTTAAGGTCCCTCCAAACCAAACCGTTCCATGGTTCTCCGACACCAGGAGAGCCAAGTTTGCTGTCAGAGCCACAATCCTCTGCCACCACCTCCTGGCTCAGCTTTGCAGCAACATTTGCTGTGGCATTTATGTAATCAAAGCAAGTAATGGGATTCTTGCTGCTTTTTTCTGTGTTTTTTAATATGTACAAACATAAATTAATTTGGAAAATCTGCTGCACAGATGCTTTTAAAAAATTTAGATTAAGTGTCTGCATCTTTTCTTTCCAAGCAATCCTGCAGCAGAGGGCCCAGTTATTGACAGGTACTCAGGAGGGATTTTTTAATGGACTAAATAAAATAAATTTTTTAAATTTACTGTCCTGCTGTGAGGGTTCAGATTATCAGATAACCTTCAGGATAATAAAACACCCCCCTTTCAAAGTATGCAACCCAAAAACTGAATCCAGACAAATCCAGTTCTGTCCTGCACAATTTTCTTTAATGTAACTGCAGAGTTCCCAAGATTATTAATTTTTCTGTGTAGAAATAACGCAAAAAATGTGGAAGGAAGAGTTCACTGGGTAAGACATAAAAATGTGTTAAATTAAATTGTGTGTCTATCAAATACGAGTTGGGAGTTTTATATCCTTTCAGTCCATCACCAGATTTCTGCTTGTGTTGTTTCAGAAATCAAAGAAATCTAAGTCAGCAGCAGCAGCTTCTCAGCAAGAGACCTCTGAAGGTAATGCCACAGCTCCAAATTCTGTGTCACCTCCTCACTCATTAAGCAGATTCAGGATTTCATTTTTTTTTTGTTCTTTTTATTTTTTTAGATTCCCCAGGTCCCTCAAAAGTGAAGAATGGAAAGGATTGTGTCAATTCCAGCTCTGGGGAAAACAGACAGATTATCTTCACCAAAAGTTCAGGTTGGTGTTTAACCTTAATGTGAAAAATGGGAACAGATTTGCTTGTTTGTGTCATTCTGATATTGCTTAAAGTTGGTGGGAACCTGAATGAATGAGATTAGAGATTCTTCTTTACACAATTGAGGGTTTGCTGTATCTATTTTGCTGGCCAGGAGTAGTGGAGGAGAGAGAATTAGTAATTCCCTGAAGTAATTCAGGTTTTTGAATGTGGTCAAAAACCATGTTATGGCAGTTTATTTGGATGAATTGTGTTAAAAATCCCTGATTTTTTAACTTTCAGTCCTCTGGTTTAGCTGCTCATTTGCTGGGAGTCCTTGGGAACAGAGGAATAAAACTTTAGGATGCACTGAGGAACCTACAGCAGCCTTAAAGCTTTGAGTAAACTTGGCAGCCCTTTAGTGCAAAGGATGGTGCCCTCTCTTTATTTAATATATATTTTGTTATTTAATGTCTCCATACTGGTATTTTGATAACAGAATGGGTATGTTTTTAAGGTCAGTCTGAGCTTTTTCTGTGGGAAGTATTAAACCCTGTACATCACAGCCACAGGAAAAGTCAGAATAACTTGAAAAATCTGAGAATGGTAATCTGTAGATAAACTGGGAGAAACTGAGAGGAATTCTATCAGCAATGCCTGACCTGCCCTCTACTGTCTGCTTTTATACAGGAGAGACTGTTAAAAATATTTCATTCCAGAGGATTATAATTGCTGCTGGATGTTGAGCAACCTTGTAATTCTAATAACGTTTAATGAATTTTTTATTTTCTGAGGGTGTAAAAGAAAAAAATATGCCTTTTGAAACTGCTGCTTCTGGCAGCAGCTGTATTTACCAGCAAGAGATTAAGAGGAGAGAGAGAAAATAAAAGAAAATCCATGAGGAATGGCAGTAGCATGGGAATCAATTTGTGAACACAGCACCCTGAGGTTTCTGGGCTTGCAGCACACACATTCTTCCAAATCCAGGGTTTGGAAATGCTTTCCAGACAGCTGTTGGTGGCATTGCAAACATTCTGCAAAAATGAAAGGGTCTGATCTGTGGGGATTTGGGATTGCACACACAATTCCTGTGGGCACATGGAAAGGCAGCCCCTGTGCCCGAGTTTAACTCGGAATGTCGAGCTTCTGCAAACTTCTGTGTTCATTTTTGGCACCAGAGACTTGGCATGTGCTTTTTAAAATACCATCCTGCAACTTGGGAGATGAAATGGTAAAGAAAAAGAGGGGGGTTTAATGTAGTATTACACTGAAAGAAGTGGTGTCAGGAACAGAGGGGTGGCCGTTTCCCACTACGGATCTAAAATGATGCAGAGCATCGTTATTGGCCATAAATGCCTTTGCCAAGAATAAAGGGAGCAGAGGCGTTCCCTGGGGAAGGTGTGTCACAAGTGTAGCTTGTGGCATTTGATAGCTGATTTCTAAACAATACTGCAGGGTGGTGGGAGGCTTTCATGTTGCTTAAGACAAGCTCAGAGCCGTTTGTCACTTAGAGGAATAAATGTTGTCAGTACTGGATTGCAGTACACAAGCAGAATTCCTCTCTCCAGATTTCTAAATTTTGAGTGTGAATTTTAAAAGCTGTTGAGTCCAGTTGTGGGAGATATTTATGATAGACCTCAAAAATATATATATTTTAATATAAAACACTGTTTTCCATCTTTATTTAAATATTTTTATCCACTGTAAGCTGTTATGCTTCATTCTGTTCCTTTTTCCCTCCCAGAGAATGGCAATCCCTCTGTCCCAGGAAAAGTCAATAAGGCTCCTTCCAGCACCACGAAGAGATCCATTGCAGACAGCGAGGACAAGTCTGAGGCTTACAAATCTATTTTTACAACACACAGCTCAGCAAAACGTTCCAAGGAGGAGTGTTCCAACTGGGTTACTCACACAGCTTACTATTTCTGAGACACTGAGGAGCCTCAGAGTAGCACCCACTGCTGCCTTCCTCCCCCAGGGCTCCTTCTGTACAACTGATACAGAACTTTGGTGTAATCTGATCCTATCTGGAATTACTCGGTTTGTAAGTTGGTTATGAACTCGTTAATAGCTGATGAACTTGTGTTAGCTGCAACTTGTGTTAAATAAGAAGTAGACCACCAGAATCCATGTTGTAGCAGCAGATGTCATTCTAAAATGCTGGAGTTATTGCACAAAAAGTTTTCTTTTCTCCTCCCAGTTGGATGTTGTCATCCTCAGTCACACTGGCTGTGTCCTCAGGAGGAGGAGGGAGGGGAGAAGTTTCTGCCTCCTCTCCTCCTCTATTGATTTGTGCCACAACTGTAATTACAATTTTCAATGTATTACTACAGAATTCAAACCTTCTGTAACTTTATGACAGCAAGAAGAGAAATAATGCTTCTTTTTATCAAGCTAACTGGCTTTTAAAACCACTGCATGATGTTACCTTGTTACCTTTGTGTGTGAAAATGATTAATTATCACCATAACTTATTTTTAAAAGTGTCCCCATTTATAATTGGCAGTAGTTACCTGGAGATTCAAATGCTGTGTTGATATTTGCATAGGTGGTCTCCGTGATTCAAACATGTTGAATGAAACTGCTGGGATTTTATTATTATTTTGATAGTATAATTAAAAATCGGCTTGTTGTAGAATTTATATGGTGGTAAGAATTTTTGTTTTGCAGAGATGTGAATGCACATCAAACAGCTTGAGGTTTGCTGGAGCTTCCAGGAAGCATTCAGCCATATTTTATATGCATGGCTGGGAATCAGCTTTGTTCTCCCTGTTCTGTATTCTTTTCATTGTTATCCTTTATTATTTGTTGCTTACAGATAATGAATAAGGTGTACCATAGTAGGCCTTTTATTTGCAGCCTAATTCTGTTTGACAATTCATGGTAAAGTCCTATTAGTGTTTTATAGGGCTGCACTTCTCTTCTGGTTGCAGCAGTTATAAATCCTGAGGGGAATTAATGTAATGCTTCTGACTTAGCTATTACTTTGCAAAAGAATACCCAGGGAAACACAATCTGCAGTTTTGCTTCTCTTTTCTTAGTGATGTCAGGCAGAGTCCAAACTGTTGGTCACAGGTTTTCCTGCCCACTGGGCCATAATAGTGACTCCTTTTTTCAGTCTAATCTGCTCATCTATTAAAACAAATCCATGGCTAATGAATTGATTAATGTACAGATTCTTCATATACCCCTGGGTTCATTAGCTTGTGTTCTGTCTCTCTGTCAGGGTTGTGTTCAATATTCCACCATCCCCACGTGGTGGATGGAGTTTTAAAACATTTATGGTTTATGGAAGTGTTTTCAGCGAGGGTTTTTCCTTCCCTTTGCAAAGATGCAGCTGTGAAGGGGTGTGATATATTGTTGGCATGTGATATATTGTAGGTATTGTGATATATGGTAGATATTGTGATATATTGTAGGTGTGTGCTGCAGGTCCTGCCACAGCTGCCTGGTGTTGGTGTCAAACAGAGGAGCCCAAAGTGCCCAAGTGCTGTTCCAGCCCGGGATGGGCAGCGGGCACTGGAACGTTGACTTGGCAACTTTTAATGGATTCAAGGGAATAGTTTGCTGGAGGATGTTTGCTTTGTTGTGGTTTGCTTTTTGTTGGAGAGGGCAATTTAATTTTCTTTTAATGTAGGTGAATTTGAATGTTGGTGAAAGTTGAAAACTGCAGAACTCTTGGAATCTGAAACCTGTGTTTTTTGGGATGCCACATAAGCACTGCATCCGTGGGGCTGTTCTGGGGGGTTCACAGGACAGTTAGTTTTGTTTCCATGATGTTCAAGCCTTGACCTCTTTTCTGGAAGAGCTTAAAAGTGAATCCAATTAGTGCCAGTTTTACAATAGGGGGATGTTTTTGTGATGTGGAACCTGCCCACTGGGGACTGCACTGAAATGCAGCGACTTTCTTCCCACAGCCCAAGGATCAAACATGAAACCTGGCCCAGGTGTGCTCGAGTGGAAAGGGGCTGGAAGGCTCCATATCCTGAGTCACCATCCCGGGAGCTGCCTGGCTGGCTGCACACGGGGAGAGGTTCAGTCCTTCCCATATTGGTGCCTCTGAATCCCAAAAGCAGAGAGTGTTCCCGATTCCAGAGCCAGCCGAGTTCATCCCGCTCTCAGTGCTCGGAACTGCAGCTTCATTTGGTCTCCAGCTGCCACACCATGAGATCATCACATGCCAGTCAAATTGGCCGAAAAAACTGCAAGTTCCCTTTAAAACATGATGCTTGTTAGATTAAAATATTTCTTACTAATGTCCTATTCTTAGCTAAACTGGACAAACAGAGTTGTCTGTGAGTGTCTTGCCTTGCTGTGCAGCCCAGACCCCACTTGCAGTTGGTAGATTTTGCTCCAGATTCAGACCCTGCCAAATAGTTGCATTTAAAAATAAAAAGGCTGTTTAGACATTACAATCCACAGAGGGTCTGAAATCAGTGTGTCCTAAGCTGAATACAAATGACAGACAAAAAGTGTTTTGTTGGGAGGGTCACAAATGGAACTGATTACTGCTAGACAGTGTGGATTTCCTTCTGCAGGATGGAGCTGATAGAATTCCTTCCTGACAGCTAGAAATTATAATCGAGTTGGGGTTTTTCTGTGTTTCAAATTTAACCAACCTTCAAAATGAGTAAGAGGGATGGAATCCTAATGCATCTGCAGCTCTGCCTGTAAACCGGGGTTTTAATCTAAATATCCATCCAGCTGCCCGGTTCCTGGGGAGGTGCTGCTGCCAATGTCGTGGTTGTGGCTTTGCCAGGCATTGAACTTCATGTGGATTGAAGTATCTCTTACAGGTCAGTGACAGAATTCAATTTACAGACTGACCACAGATCTCATTTGGGGAAGAACCGGTTTCATTATGGCTTGGAGTAAAATGAAATTTTCTTGTTAAAATGTTTCCCTACCAGCTCTTTGTAACACATCCAGCAGAACCCAACCTCTGTGTAATATCTGTGAGAGGTTTTCTCTAAGTTAAGGGCTCACTGGTGAAGAACAACCCTTTCCCCTTGCAGGAGTGTTCACCTCTAACTGCACTGCTACTTTTTAGACCCTGTTTTTCCATTGTTTTCTCTTTGCCTCCTCCTTTCTGCTGCCTACAGAAATCAGGCTGTGCTTTGCTCAGTGATGGAGGAGGGCAGGGAACAGGGAGTGATCAGTGTGGTGATGCTCGGGTTTTTCAGCCCTCTGCTGTTTTGGGGCTGAGCTGCATTTGTCCTGCAACCAAGACAGGGTGAACTTGCTCTGTCTTCCAGGCCACATCCTAAATGTGACAGCAGTTGGAGTCAGGATAGACTTGGAGTTTGTCACTTCTTGATCAGGAGGAATTTCTTCCTGGAAAGGGTGATCAGGCATTGGAATGTGCTGCCCAGGGAGGTTTGGAGTCCCCATCCCTGGAGGTGTCCAAGAAAGGCCTGGAGATGGCACTCAGTGCTCTGGGCTGGGGACAAGATGGGGATCAGGCACAGGCTGGGCTCGATGGTCTGGGAGGGCTTTTCCAACCCAAATGATTCCATAATTCTATGACAGGCTGACCTGACTCTAATAACTATATTGTTAGCCCAAAATAGAAACAATTTGACAGTCATGAATGTCACATTTTTATGCCATGTATTTCCTCCTTTTTTTTGTTTAATTAAAAGGAATTCTTTTAATTAAAAGTAATTCCAAGGAATTACTTGGTCTCCCTGATAAGTGGGGTTTGCCCTGCCTTGGAAGGGCTGCTGTGCTGGACGGGATGGGTGTAGCTTTCTGCAACTTGCCTACAAAGCTAAAGAAATGCAAAGCAGCTTATTGCTCAATTATGCTGACTTTAGCAACTAGGTAGGACAAATTAAAAAAAGAAAAAGGGAATATCTAGTCTCAACCTGGGTATTTAATGGGTCCCAAAATGTGCTGAACTCTTTAGTCTAAATGGGCTCTTTAGTGTGGTGTCAAATAAGTTAAAAAGCGAGGGAGCTTTGCAAAGCTGCCTTCATTGTTTAAACTTGTTTCACTCATGTTAAGGCTAATGTACATTTATTCAGACTGACAAAGTGCTGAATTTACACAACAGGGATAGTAATAATTAGGTCAGATACTTTTTAAATGGCAATGGGGGGGGGGTGGGAATACTTGACTCTTTTATGCTTATGAATGGAAATGATTATTAGCACTGGCCAGGCCAACCACAATACCTGCTAATGCTCTTCTCACCCCATGGATTCCCCTGCACGGCCAATGCCACGTCCCAGCTCCCACCCTGTCTGCTCCAGCTGCCAGTCAGGCTCTGCAGAACGTGTAACTGGTGAGAACATGGCATTCCTAATGTGAGTACATGTATTTTTAGTGAGCCCAGAGTTGTCCTTTGAAGCTGGTCTCCTCTCCCCTGCTGGGATCTGACTGGGACCAATAAATTATATTAACAAAATTGAAAACTGGGTCATTAAATCTGCATTGTCTGCTCAATTGGGTGAAGCTGAGCTCTAATCTTTCACTTTATATATTTATTGTGTTGCCCTTAACTATTCACATCCCTGTGGCCCGGGGTGAGATGGGGTGTCTGTCCCTTGCACCTTCCTCGGGTGGTACCGGTGACTCCCAGGACAGAACCCCGGATTACTTAGTCCGTGGAGCTCATCCAGCACAGCGGGATTTGTTTCTCCAAGAGGTTTTTTTTCCTTGTCTTTCCTAATATTTGGCCAAGCCCTGCTGTTTAATTTAGTGCCACTCACTCTGCTGGCATTTGAATTGCGCTCAGCAGCGGGCGCTGGGCTGGCTTGGATCGCTTAAGCTGGAGCCATTTACTTCCCCATTGAGATTTAAGCTACTCCAAACTCACTTGGTTTGCATGTTCCCAATCCTTAAGGAATCATTAAACAGTCCCCAGCGCTCCCGTCCCGCTGGATGCGGCGGGAAGGCTCCATGGGCGCAGCCAGCTCGGCGCTCCGGTGGGCGAAATCCGCGAAAAAAAAGCTGGAATTCGACCGAGTGGGGGAAGTTTCAGTGTCACGCACACCTTCCCCAAAAGTACCCGCGGACGAGCACCTGTAAATGAGTGAGGTGCGCTCCTGGGGCTTCACCTGGGGATCCATCCCGGGGAATGCGGCATCCGCAGCAGGGAGCATCCCGAAAACGCTGTGAAATGCATCCATCCCGAAGGGAGCGGCTGAGATGAAGCCGCCGCAGGCCGGGGCACTGAACTGGGTTTAGTCTTTTAAGACTTTTTATTTTAATTTTATGTTATTTCGGGCTGAGGCCGGGCTGCGCTTCCCGCGG
>VZRJ01003583.1:356130-369387 GCA_013397565.1 Ptilonorhynchus violaceus
GGGGGGGGACAAAGAGGGGGACAGGGAGGGACGGGGGGGAAACGGGGAGGGGACAGAGCCGGCACATCCCAGCGGGACCCCCCGCAACCCCAAAGCCCGACTCCGACCCTTCCAAACCACCCTTTGCTGCCCAAAGCTCCCGAAACTCCCCGAGCGCGCTGTAAATCATCGCCGTTTTCCAGCGTTATAAATGTCCCGGGTATGGACAGCGGGATAACCTTCCCCTTGTGCCACCTCCAGAAACGTGCCCCGTTCCCCGCCGCTCCGTGTGACGAGGTGGCGGTGATGTTACAGCATCCGAGAGGTCCGGATCCGCTGTCCCCTGTGACAGAGCTTTGCTGGGGTGTCCGCCCTGGAAACTCCGGGATCGCAGGATAAATGTATCCCGCTTTCCTTCTCTCTCAGTGGTTTTCATATATATGCTGTTCGTGTACTCTTAATATCGAGGAATGCGCCGTAATTACGAGTGGGGAAAGAGTAACGGTGACAAAGGGATGGGCTGCAAGCAGGGAGAGCCAGAGCCCGACTTTCCATGGGATGGCTCTCAAGTGACAACAGCAGGATTTATTTGACTGCTCAATACAGTGATTTTTCAAAGCGAGTAGGTCAGAAAACAGAGGGTTTGTTACACAGAAAATTCCAGTCCTTCGGAGCTTGTTTCCATCCCAGATCAGAATGAAAAGCACAAACGACTCCCTCCAGTACTGTTCTGTAAGATGTTGATTTGGGACAGTTGGCCTGGATCCACTGCTTGAGTTGTTCCAGTGATGGTCAAATATTTTCTTAATAAAAACAAGCTACTCAGAGAATTAACATTGCATCTATCTTAAATTTGAAATGAAATCAAATATTTGGCTCTGTCACCCCCTAAAAACACTGCAAATAGTGTGTGTTTGGGATTTAAATCCTATTTTCTGGCATCTGTATTACATTGAAATGTTTTCTCCTTGCCATGTTTAGTGCTCCACGTTTGGAGACATCCCTGAGTCAAGTTGGAATTTCAAAAACAAAAGAGGGAAAGAAAAACTTGTCTTCTATTTTAGGGTCCTGCAGTACTGGAAATGCAAAGGCTGCAGAGTGAATATTTAACGAGTGCATGAGAATCTAAAAAAAGTGTAAAGCAAATGCCATGCAGCAGTCGCCTTGCCTTGTTCAACTAGAGCAGCATTAAGACATTAAAAATAGATTTACAGATTTCATAATGCGATTGCAACATTCACACAGGTTGGGATTTTTAATTTAACTTTGAACTGGATCATGCAGATTGCACGGAGCCCAGAATGGACTGTATTCTAATGGGAGAATTTGCCTTATGCAGGATTAACATATCAAAGGCAGAGAGGGATTTTTGGAGAAGATGGCACAATGATCTGGCTGCTTGTGGGGTTGGCACCTACCGAAGCTGTTGGCACTGGAGTGGAGTTTCAGACCATTTCAGGCAGCGGGGAGCAAGGGAGGCACTTGCTCTGCTTTTGTCGTGCTCCTTGTGTTGCCCACTGGGCCTGGTACGGGCTGGGAAATTTTTCTTCGATCTTCTCTTGGCGTTCAAGGTCTGAGCAAACAGAGGTGGCACCGTCCTGGTTTAAAAAAAATAACTAAAACACTGAGAAAAGGCAGTGGTTTAGCACTGCTGGCTCGATGAGTTAATAGAGGCCATCCCCTCCTGTTTGTTTCCTCTCAGGTGCCATCCTGCTCTCACTGAGCTGTAGCTGGTGATGTTGGCTTCAATACCAGCCCAAATAATATTGCTAGGAAAGGAATTCAGGGCAGGCAGGGATTCCAGGAATTTGTATCCCTGACAAGGGTGGTTAGTTGCAGCATTTTGGAGGTGCAGTGGAAAAGGTGAGGAGCGGGAGGGACATAGGCAGGTCCGTGAGGCATCCCTGCTGCTGTCAGTTCTCCTTTCCTCTGGATACTCCTCTTGGGAATACACCTGCAGTGCTGGACATGGCAACTGCTCCCCTGCCACAGCCAGAAGAGTGAAGTCCTTTGCTGTTTCGCTCCAGAAGGATCAAACAAACCCTCACCACCCATACTTAGGAAGGCAGGACACCCCTCTGAGCCCCCTGCCCATGCCAGAGTGTAATTTTGGGGGTGCTGTGTCTCTCAGACCTTACTTTGTGCCCCAACACAGGTGGGATCACACCACCGGCTACTCCTAAGGGAGTACATCCATTGGGCCAGTCCCTATCCATGTTGTAGCAGTGTTCTGTGAAAATCCACCTCTTTGACCAGAGGTTTTCCTCAACAGCTGAGCTCCTGGAACCACATTTAGGAAGCTTTTTCCAGGCAGGATGGAAGCAAACACTCTGCTCCCTCTGAGTGGTGAACCCCGTGTGCTCTGCTGGGCCGGTGGCATGTCAGGATCACAGGGATTATCCTTGTTTTCCAGCACTGCCGGAAAATGGTCCATATGGAAACAGCCGAGCGGTGGGACGAACAAAAGGCAATGATGAAAAAACTATATAATTTTGTCTGAGAACTCTGGTGCCTCCTGGGAAGCACCACATAATCCCCAGCGTGAGACATCCCATCAGACACGGACGGCGCAGGCACGGAGCGGTGTTGAGCAAGAAGCTTGACCAGAGCAACGATTATTGATTTCAAAACCTCCCAGAGCTGTGTGGCCACAACAATCCGGGGTAAAATTGGAGCAGTCAGAGGGAATCGGAGCGGTGCAGACTCGCTGCTCACACGGCTGCTGGAGATCCCTTCGTGCAGATACGCAGCAGCTGCAGCGAGGCTCCTGCAGGGACATGTCTCTATATTGAATTTAGCCCGGGCATGGGCTCTCTCAAGGGGAGGAATGCTGTCTGAAAGGAGCACTGAGCCTTCTGCAGCTGGAATTCCCGCTGAATCGGGTCAGAAGGGAAGAAGTAGCCGGTTTTGGTGCAGCAGCTGGGGCTGGGGATTGTCTGTGAACTGGGCTGTTTCCTTACATCTTCAGAAATGAAAAATGAGGTTGTTTGTGAGCTTGTGTTGCTGCTGCCTGGGTGAGAGTTGTCCCGAGGATAAGGATGCTGTGTTTTGCCAGAGCACAAATTAAACCCTTGCTTTAACGCTTGGCCTTTTTTTTAAATCTACACTTTCCAGCCAGCTACAGCAGCTCGGGGCTTCATGGGCCTTTTCCAAACAACCTGTGCATGATAACAGATTGAAATAAGCTTTTATTCACTGCGTGGTGATCCCTAGCATGCACTGGGAAGAGTCTGGGGATCACCAAAATGGAACATGCTGGGATCTGGCCCCTGTTGGGAGTTAGTCACACACACCAAACCCAGCAAACCCCTGGGTGTGTTTGTCTGCAGGGCACAGCCCCCAGCGTGGTCATTTCTCACACCAAAACGTTGGATTTTGGTGGCGCAGCAAAGCTGGCAAGAAGGAGATTGTGCCACACAACACACCCAAAATGTCACTGGTTTTGCATGATCTCTTTGCCTTGTTTCTCCTGCACCAGAAACCACCTGGCTGAGGAGTCTGCTCTGTCTCAGGGGCTGAGATCCATCCACGGTGTTGGGTAAAATTCACGATAGCATTTGCAACTGTAAGTTGCTGATTTCGTATGTTCTTTTCAAGCTCCCCTGTGTTTAATGACAGGTCTTTTTTTTTTTTTTTTTCTGAAATGAAATTTCAGATTTATCTGAAGCAAAGCAGCAAGTGCTTGTGAAATGGGTTCGTTCCTCCCCATGAGATCTGGGTCCAAGATTTAGAGATTATTGAAATTGTTTTCACTCATTCAGCTTGGAGCATTCCCATGGGATTTTTAACCTCTGAGCACGTTTCCTTTCATCAGCAGGTATTGCAGTAGCCTGCAATGACTTTTTCTCCTTTGGTGCAAAAGTTAAATATGAATTTATAACGTGATTGCATTAAGATTTCGGAACTGTACCTTGAGATTACAGGCAAATAACACCCCCCTTGATACACTTAAATATCCCATACCTTGGATGATATATTGAGCTCCAGAGTGTTTTTATTAAGCTTCTCTGAAACTATATTCAAAGGATGCAAACCTAGGCTTAGCTACAACTGTTACCCATGGTCTTTAAAGAACATTCTGCAACCTTTTTGCTAAACAATCTGCCTGGCTGTTACCAAGTTTTACCCAATATTCAAATGAAACTTATTCCTTTTCAACCTTTGCCAAGCTGAGGTTATTAAGAAAGAGATACAAATTAAAAGGATTAAAAATGCAACTCTAATTAAACACATATGAGCAGTTAGAAGTCGGCTCTGCCCTGGTTATCTGTGCACACAGAAATATCACACACAAAACAGCCAAAGTCTCCATTAAGAGCTTGCTAAAGGCAGCACCAATGTAATAACACAGGGTGCCTTCTCTGGAGCTTTTCCTGGAAGGTCCTAAAGAGTTTTCAAAAATGACACGAGCCATTGCTGTCCCCTCTTGCAAAGGAGAAGAAGCTGAGGGGAAGGAGAGGAGCATTCTCCACTTGCATCTTCCATGAACTTGAACTACCTCCTCCATGGGGAAGAGCTCTGGCTGTCCCCAGGAGCTGTGGCAGTGGCACGGGATGGGAGGGGCTTGCCTTTCCGAGCAGACCTGGTGTTTCTTCTCAGAAGAATGTGCAACAAAAACATATCGAGCCATTTTGGCTCTCTGTGACAGAAGTGAGTTGGTATCTGTTAAATAAGTATCTAAACAAGCCCTTGGAGACACATAATCACCAAACAGCATCTGTGATCACAGCTCGGCGTTTTAAAGGATTAGGGGGGGATTTGTAAATTCCTCACCAACCTTTTGTAGAGACAGGATGGAATATTTTTTAAAGAATTCACAGACTGTCTGTTAAAAGCCTTTATTCCCCTGATTTGTGCTGGGTGTGGATGGCTTTGGGATTTTTTTAAAAGGTAGCATAACATAGCTCGTCAATCTGGGCTGCATATAAATCCTGCCTGGTGTGATTCCTAATAAGTTCCGAGGGCTTTATGCTCCTCATGAAGAATGGGAAAACCTCCTTGCACTGGGGCACAACAGGTCCTTTCACTGTGCCACTGGTGCTGCTGGTTTAACACACCCACCCCAGGGAATGAAATCACCCGGGGAAAAAAAGTGAGTGGATTTGGATCCCCAAGAAAAGTGTTCCAGAAAAGCCTCTCATGTTCTAGGGCTTCTGGGGCCAACAGATCGTGATTGGCTTGAACATTCACAGGAAATAATCAGGGTTAACCAGACAGGGTAACAGGACTTACCTGCTTTTTCTGGGAATGGGAGAGGGAGCTGGACAGGAAAGGAGAGGAACACCCTGACTCGTGCCCACATCCAGGTGAGATGAGCTGACATTGTTTGGATACAGTGAGTGTTAGACAGGGATGTTCAGAGCATCCCTTGGGCCAGAAGGAATAGGAAATACTGTGTGAAAAGAAATCTGTTTGCTTGAATGGGTTCATTTTTCAATATCCTTTTTGGCTACTGTCATCTTCTCCCCAGAGCTGCTGAGGGTGGAGTTTCTGTGCTGCCCAGCTCTACCTGTAGCTCCTGGCAAGGTGCAGCAATCCTTGCCTGTTTGCAGCTATGCCAAGGACAGGGCAACAAAAACAGGCTGCAAACTTTGGGCTGATTTTTATTTTCCAAAATAATTCCAAGCTAATTTTTATTTTCCCAAAAAAAGTCTGAATGTTGCAAGCTCTGCACCTGACATTTCTCTATATTATCATTTCACCCCTGTTTCTTTAGCCGAGAGCTAATCCTGACCATGACAGCTGCTTCCTGTGTATGATCACTTCCTCCTGCTTGTCTGGAGACATCTCACAGTGGAAGTGTCCAAGGCCAGGTTGGACAGGGCTTGGAGCAACCTGCTCTAGTGGAAGGTGCTCCTGCCCATGGCAGGGAGTGGAAGATGAGCTGTAAAGTCCCTTCCAACCAAACCCTTCTGTGATTCCATGATGCAGAGGAGTGAGGGGGGATCCCCCAGCAGCAGTGTCAGCCTTCTGGCGCTGTGCTGCTGGCTGAGCTGGCGACTCAGGTGTAATTCCAAGCACCAGCATCCTCCCCACCAGGAAGAGGGGGGTCCCACCCCGCGTCCGACTGGTTCTCCGCTCCCTCCTGGCTCTCCTCTGCCCGTATTTAGAGCACTGCTCATTTGCCAGGCTCTGTGTGGAGAATCAGGGCAGGGAGACGTTAATTTTTGTCGCCGCTGGTCCCTCGGACGCGGCTGTGAGCCGTGGCCCGGGGCCGGGCTGAAGAGGTGCGGGAGCTGCGGCTCTCCGCTCCCGGAGGTGGCTCCTCTGTGGAAACGCAGCCTCGGTGTTTCGCAGGGTGAGCCCTGGGGAGATGCGGGAATTCACCGCAGCTTCGTTCGCCTGCCCGAGCCACGGCACCGAAATGCAGCCGCTGCCAGCCAGAGCAGAGCCAGCACCGCGCTGAAAACGGGAGAAAGGTCCCAGTTTTAAACCCGAGGAGTGGGAGTAAATCTTCCCTTTGGAAGTGGGGAGGGATCGGTACACACAGGCCCAGAAGGAGCCCGGCTTACGGCTAATTGCAGCTTCACCTTTTAGCTAGACATATAAAAAAAAAAAAGCCCTAATCCTTGAATATTTAATGTCCTATTTCTTCACGACCACAGAGATTAATTGGGAAATGGGAGTAACTGGAAGAGAGGGGCAGAGACGGGAGCAGCAGTGGGCAGCCTGAGCCAGGGCTGAGGTGCCTGCCCTCCCTCCCTGGGCAGGAGCATTTGCCACCTTAAAAAGGTGAAGGTTTTCCTCTTTTTAGTCTGCTTCTCTCCTCCTCCTCCGTGCTTTAGTAATTCCTGGGTGGCTGATAGCGACCTTCCCGGCCAGGAGTCTCCAGTTAACAGCCGGGAAATGCCCTTCCCACTGGTCATTATTGCCTAATTAACAACTTGCAATATTTCACAATCGATGACAATGGCACGAGGTGCCATTTGCAGGGGTGGGGGCTGCGGAGCGCTTGGCAGCGTTTTCCTGGGAAAGCCGGGCGGTGGAATGCGGAGCTGAGGACATGCCTAGGCTCAGGAGAGGTGCCTCCAGTCCCAGTTGTGCCAGGAGGAAGGTTTTTCCCAATTACACTGCCTAGGAATGGCCTCTCTCTCCACCCGACAAGGAAAGTGATGGGAGAGGGAAGAGTATTTTAATGTCCTGGGTGGCTGACCTGGAAAAGCAAAGCAGAAATGCCAAGGAGAAGGAGGCTTTGAAGGCTGGAGCTCCCTGCTGGGCATCTGCTCCCCATGGGAGTCCTCTGGAGGCCTCTTTATCTCACTGATCCAGCAGGAAATTCACACAACAGAAGCAATGCATGGAGTAACCCAATAACTGGCAGGAGCTGGACCCTGCTGCTGGGAGCTCCAAAAAAAAAAGAAGGAAGAGAAAAACTGCTGAGCTGTGTTGGTGCCCCACAAAAGGGCAGCCTGAGGCCACGAGCACTGCCCACGAATCCAGACACTGCTGCCCCATGCAGCACCCCAGGAGTGCAAGGACACGTTTGTTTATCCCTGCCGGGAGGGGGAACACGGTGTGCCACCAGCAGGATGCTCTGCCCTGCTCTGGCACGCACCTCACCGCTACCCCAGCCGGCTCACCCCTTAAAACCCACCATAAAACTGAACCAGTTTGCTTCACTGTGGGCATGGAATTGCTCATCTGGCGCTTGGATGCCTTCAGACTGAATTTGGCATCTTCTGGCAGCAGAGGCTCACACAGGGAATTACCATGGAGCAGCCAACTTCATTTCATCGTAATGAAAGTGAACTTCATCTGCAGGCCCCGAGTGTGGTGGTGGTGCAGGAGTGTATCCCAGTGCCTGTGGAATTAATGCAGAGTGTAGAACTGCTCCTGGTGAAGCTGTCCTGGAGGAACCAGAGCAGAGGAGCCTGGCCTGGCAGCTCCTTTCCTTCCAGGATCCTTGCAGGGAAGCATCAAGAGGTGTGTACATGTTCTCCCACGTTAAATCACCAAATTAAAGGTGTCGAGCCAAACACGAATACACCTGAAATGGTATTTACTACTATAAATAATGCAGGGAATGAATATGGATGGGATTCTGCTGAACCCTTTTGAAATGCACTTTGCTATTTACAGTTGTTCTCTGGAGATGCTTGGGCTGCAGCCAACGCTGTTTGCCTTGGAGAACCAGAGTCTTTTTATTTGTGTAAATCGTCCACCTGTGACAAGAGAAAAACATAATGGAGATAAAAGTAGCCTGTCAGTGCAGCATTGCTGAGGGTGGGCAGAACAGAGCAAAGCAAATGAAGGTTCTCTGCTGAGAATGAGCTTTTAAAGGGTTGCAGATATGATCAGTGAGGAGCACAACTCCTGACAGCCCCACTCGTGCTCATTCATCACAGGGATTCCCAAAGCCTGGATGAATCCCTGGCTATTCCTGGGTTGTGTTTGCTTTTTCTCAGACTAGTTTCCCCGCTGATGATTTCAGAGACGGGTTTGAAATTAAGATTTCCGTATTTATGTGCCCATTAACATAGATACATTAAAAAAAACCTTAATGAGCTTATGTAACAAATTGCTGTGTGACATTGCTAACGACTCGGGAGAGGATCTGTACTTAGGGAGATAAGGGTGGCATTTGCAATGGCACCAGCTCGGGGAAAATTACAAGGCGCAGCAATTGCATGGTTCAGGCAGACTGTCCTGAGACTGGAGCCTGAAGGAGCTGTCCCGCCAGCGAGCTGTGTGCCTGGGGAGCCCCGTCCAGAACCCCCTTGCAGAGCTCACGCGGGGCCCCACAGCCCTCAGCCCCCACCCAGGCATTTTCCATATCCCAGGGACGGGATGAGGCTGTGGTCGGAGTCAGCATCTCCTCGTTGCCGTCTCAGCCTTCCTGCGTTGAGCAAGACCCTTTGGGCACGTCTGCGGGGACTGGAGCTTTCCCTGTGCCTGCCCTGAGCCGGCTGGATGTGTCAGGGGGTGGGGAGGCCGCCGGCCACCGCTCTGTGCCTGCTCCAGGAGGGAATTGGTGTCCCAGGCACGGCTCCTGGAGCTCCCAGATCAGGCAACTGCAGCTTGGGGCAGGGGCAGGGTGAGCTGGAGGTCCTTGTAGCTCGTAGATATGTTTTACATGTCCGTGTTTCCTGCTTCCCCACGGTAAACAAGGAAATACCACATCCCAAAACTTTCAGGACAGCGAGACAACGTGCTGCTTACGTGCAAGGGTGGTGCAGAGCTGCTGAGGACAAGCAAAGTGTGGCAGATTTTCAGTCTGGGGCTGCTGAAGATGTAAATTCTCCTCCCCTGCTTGTGTGCAGACACGGTCCTCACCACTGACCAGACTCATGGGCACGGCACACTCTGAGGAGCGGCTTTTAGGGAGGGCTCAGGATTTAAAAAGTTGAGTGCTCAGACCCAGTTAGTGCAGAGTTTTATCCAGACAAGTCAGCAGAGTGGGGCTCTTCCACTCAATGTCCGGAAACCACACTGGGCAGCAGCTGTGGCTGCAGAAGTGTGAACTCATCCCTCCCTCCCATTCATCGGGAAGCCTCCCTGTGACCATCCACGCCCTCGTTATTAAGCAGGGCCAGGTTTGGGCTCCAGAAGGCACTGTGGGCTTGGAGAGGTTTGGCTGGCTTTGCCGGAACAAGCCACAGTGGCAACTGGAGCCCTGGGCATGGACGGGGAGCCTGGGCATTCCTGGGGCACTGGGGGCTCTGGGGGACCCTGTGCCTTGGCCGTATTCCACAGGCCACCGTGGCGGCTTTCCGTGCTGTCCGGGGCAGAGCAGTGACAGCTGTCCCCACCAGGGCACAGCACCACAGCGACCCGGGCGCTGGGAACAGCCTGGAGCCGGTGCTCAGCTCGGTGCCGTCCGCGGTGATGCTGCTGCGAGCGGCTCCCAGCCGCACCACAGACTCACAGCCCGGCCGAGATGAGCGAGGATTCCTCTGGCAGAACCCCGCCGGGATAAGCCATGCTGACAGAAGAGCACTTTAGCCGGTGTATCCTGTGTTTACACAAGAGCAGCGCTTCATCGCTTTGGCTCTGCTGGCAAAGCTCCCCTCGGGCTACTCCGTCTCCGCAGCCTTCCCGCGGAGCTGCGCGGGCTCCAAGGAAAGCGCATCCATCCCACCCGGGGCCTCGGAGCCTCCGGCCCCACGGGCAGTGCCAGGCTGCCCCCGGGCAGGCGGTGCCCGAGAGCCCGGGCTGGGTTGAGGTCACTCTGCAGCCACCCACGCTCGCTCCCCGGACACCTCGCTGCGCCCCGGGCCGTCCCCTCATTTGCATGGGTGCAGCTTGACCTGCTTTGAGCCCGTGTCTGCCGCTGGATTTGCATCTGCCGGGCTGAGCTGGTTTTGTTTCGCCGCCGTGATTGTTTTCAATTCTAATGCGGCCCAGCACAAGGAAGTGGTGACCTCGTTCCTCTCCTCTCAGCACCGGGGCTGGCACCATCCCTCTTGCACCGGGACGGCTCTCACTTGTAAAAATCGCCCTCCAAGTTCCCTCTCGTTCCTCGACAGACCCTCACCCCATGGGTCTGCCAAGCAAAACTTCCCTGTGGCCCGAGGGAGGGAGCAGCTCTTCTCACACCCCCCCCCAGGCATATAACAGTGCAAATTTGATCTAGATCGGGTGTGGACTCAGGGCTGCCTTTCTGTCAGTCCAAGCAGGTGCTTAGGGTCAGCTCTGGAGTTTTCGTGAATTGGTTTTGGGCACGGGATGATGGACCAGGTCAGGCTGCAATGGTGTGGGAAAAAGACATCTTAGGCAGCATAAAACTGCTGCAAGTTAATGTCAGCTTCATTTTCAATACATTTGCATTGATGGAGTGAATTTATACTGACTTAGTGCTCTCCACTGTTGGATTTTTGTAGTACAAGGAGGAAGTTTAAAGCTGCTTGCACTGTGTTGCCTGGTGGTGTCTGCACTGTGGCTCCTAAATCCCAGGAAGTCCTGAAATGAAGCTGCCTGAAATGCTGCTTGAATTCAGATTTGAACTGAAGCACCCTGAATCATATTGCCTCAGTTTTGTTGCTGAAGAGTGGAGAGTGTGGGGGTTTAATACAAGAAAAATCATCTGGGCATCCCAAGCCTGTGTCCGTCTGCAATCCCACCTGCATTCAACCAGCTGAACGTGGATGAGAGGCTTCAAAGCAGTGTGAATGCTTTCACCTTAGAGCAGCTTCCCTGTGCTCCTCCAGTAGTGTTGCATGAAGTTTTGCAAATAATTCTGCATGGAAAAAATAAATCTATTTTAAAAAGAGCCTCTGCACATGTTTGCTAGAGTAACCAAACCAAGTCCTTGAGAGAGCTTTTCCCCCATTCATCATACAGTTCAGATTTTGTCCACCTGAATTTGATGGAGAACTCCAGGAGAGACTGGCTATTTAGAGGGATTAGGAGTTTTCAAGAAACAGGACTGTGGAAGTAAGAGAGTAACCGAATATGTTTTCTTTACTTATTTAAATTGCCTACAGGGAAAATCCTCAGCTTCAACTCACATGACCCATTTTCCTGACGTGGAGGTCAGTTTACTGATTTCATCACCCCAGAGATTGAAGAGTGAAAGGTAACTAGAAAAAAAGGCAACTGACTGCTCTGGAAATTCCTTCACTCCTGCACAGGTACTGTCTGCACCTCTGCTTTATATTGTGCTCAAAATCATCTTGAAGGTGTTTAGATTATTTTCCAATTAGGATTTTAAATTTGGCATGTCTGTGTGTATCTATGTGTGTACATGAGAAGTGGGTATTTTAAAAAACTCACTTAACACACTTGATTGATACCCTCAAGGTGCACAGGCTGCAGGGCCCCTCAAAGACAGGGATGGAAGAGACCCTTTGTAGCTGGTGCCCATCTCTGTCTGGGAAGGAACCTTCCCCAAACATCACCATTGTGCCCCAGCAGTTGTTTGCATGAAACATCATCACCAACCTTTATTTTTATGAAATGAATTATGTCTATTGTGCCAAGAGCCTGTTTATCTTTTTATATTCAGAAAAGAGCCCAACTAAATATATAAATCCTGATCTCACTTTTGGCATTGTGGTGTTTCGACTGGGTTTGGGGTTTTGATCTTCTTTTATTTTGATGTGGAGCCTGCTTCCTGCAATAGGGAACAGAGTTCAGTTACACACAGTCCAGCAATGAGAGCCTTTGGAGCAACACTCTGGCTAACAGCTCCTGATGGACATAAAGAGAAGGGAATAAAAGAAATCAGAGAGTCTCTCCAGAATGGAATGATCACAAATGTCAGAGCCCTGAGGAGGTACCTCGGGATCATTGGGCTCCCACTTCTTTCTTGGTCCCACCTGATTAGAATCCAGCTCTCACCGGTGCTGGGGTTATTACCCTCATTTTATGAATGAGCAGAGCAAGGTAAATGCAGCTGCTGTCGTATTTGTGGTCATCCCCCGCCTCAAGGACAGGGGCAGGCTGGGAATCTGGATGTTCCTCTGCCCTGTCCCATGCTGTGGCTGCAGGCAGGCTCGTGTGAACTCTTTCTCTCCCAGGTATCCGTCTCCTGCCGCAAACCATCCAGCCTGACAGAGCTTCTCGTGTACAAAAGCTGGAGAAACTCCTTTGCAGGAGCCCGAGGCAGCTGCACATCCCTGCTGAACCTCTGCCACATGCCATGGAGCATCTAACCCAGGGCCCAAAAGCGCCTGGTGCCAAAGCCTGTCACTTCTGCCCGGGAATTGCGAAACACCCTCTGTGCTGCGGGCTCACGGCGCGCCATGGCCAGGGGATCTGCTCCTCCAGCTCCAGCGGGAAGGAGCAGGAAGAAAACATAGCTGGAATCGTGTTTATTAAGCAAATGAATAGGTTGGGGAAAAGCTCAAGCGTGGGCACTTTCTTCTGGCTTCCTGCAGAAGTGGAGGCTGGAAGCTGAGGCAGGGAATCTGTGCTTGTCCGTGCAGCCCCTCTCCACTCCCCACCATCTTTGCTTTTGGGGGGACCAGCACACTCACAGCCCTGACTGCCCCACTGTGCCCCTAATGCCAGTGCAGGATCATGGAATCACAGAGTGATTAAGGTCTATGGGACCTTAAAGATTACCCAGTTCCAACCCCGTGCCCTGGGCAGGGACACCTCCCGCTAGACCAGGCTGCTCCAAGCCCCGTCCAACCTGGCCTTGGGCACATGGAACAGCGGGGCAGGTGCCCAGAGCCCCGCCGGGGCCCGGGGCTGCGGGAGCCTCGGGGGAGGTGGCGGCAGCCCGGGGCTCTGCGGCTGAGCCGGCGGCTCCCGAGCGGCCGCTGCCCTCCCTGGGGGGCTCGCCTGAGGGCGAGGAAAAGGCTCCTGTCAGTCACGGATTTCAGGGATGCGCCC